>JANAVB010007199.1:12308116-12570616 GCA_029216955.1 Iris pallida | reverse complement strand
GTGGGCGGTGAGCTGGCCAGAGTCGGCCGAAAATGGCGGGGTCAGGTCGCCGGTCAGTCGTCGGTCAGTCGGGTCGTCGGGGGTGGGTAGATTAGGGTTTTACACTTAGGTCCCCATAGTTTTTAGGATTTACAATTAGATCCTAACAGTAGGTAAATGCAAATAGAAATTTGCATTCCGCAATTTAAAACAATTGATTAATTGCAAACTGATATTGTAACAATTTAATAAATTACAGATTGATTTAAAAACAAATCTAAAAATTACAAAATGGTATTAAAATATTTTAATTAATTATAAAATGATATTTTTGTATTTAAAACTCATTTAAAACTCATTTAAAAATTCTAGAAAAATTTCTAAAAATCATAATAAATATTTTAAGGCTAAATATGACATTAACAACTAATTAATACTAATTAAATAAATTTTTGAAAAATAGGGGCTCACAAGTCTTCCCTCCTTGAAAAATTTTGTCCTCAAAATTTACAAGGATTGAAGACCCTACAATATTCTAACATAGCAAGCAATACAACAAATGACTAGGGCTATGATCGAAACTAACCTCTAAGGTATCAAGCGGGAACGGGTGGTTCCCTCGCAGCGGTTGGATCGAACAAGTAAGGGTATCTCTCCCTCATGTCCGACTCCCTCTCCCAAGTAGATTCACCCGGAGAGTGACGGCTCCAAGCTACTCGTACTAAGGGTATAACCTTGTTCCTCAGCTTCTTCTCTCTCCTGTCTAATATCTCCACTGGCTGCTCAGAAACTGTAAGGCTCGGCCCGATCTCCAACTCTGAATGATTTAGCACATGACTGGGGTCTGGAACATATCTCTTCAGCAAAGATACGTGAAAGACATCGTGAACTCCTGCTAGGTTGGGTGGAAGTGCAACCCAGTAAGCTACCTCTCCAATCCTGCCAAGTATCTCGAACGGCCCGATGTATCTGGGGCTCAGCTTCCCTCCTCGTCCGAACCGGATCGTCCCTCTAGTAGGTGATATCTTCACTAGCACCATATCACCGTCTGCGAACTCCATCGGTCTGCGACTAGCATCAGCCCAGTGTTTCTGTCTGTCCTGAGCTACTCTGAGCCTGTCTCTGATCATCCCGACTTTCTCTGCTGCATCCGTGATCATCTCTGGCCCAAGCATAACTCTGTCTCCGACATCATCCCAAAAGAGCGGCGTGCGGCATCGTCGTCCATAAAGCACCTCGAAAGGAGACATACCGATACTGGCTTGGTAGCTGTTGTTGTATAAAAACTCTACCAAGTGGAGATGGCTCTCCCAAGATCCTCCAAAGTCCAGTACGCAGGTCCTCAGCATATCCTCCAGTGTCTGTATCGTCCTCTCGGACTGCCCATCTGTCTGCGGATGGTACGTCGTACTGAACTTGAGCCTACTGCCCAACTCCTCCTGCAAGCTCCTCCAGTAGTGGAACGTGAATCTGCTGCCTCTGTCCAACACGATGCTCACTGGCACTCCGTGTAGGCGAATTATCTGCTGCATGTATATCTCTGCCAGCTTCTCGGTAGAAAGCCCCACCTTGAAGGGTATGAAGTACGCACACTTCGTCAGCCTGTCCACGATGACCCAAATGGCATCCTTCCCTCCTTGGGAACGAGGAAGCCCTGAGACGAAGTCCATCGTAATATGTTCCCACTTCCACTCGGGAATGGGTAACGACTGCAACAAACCAGCTGGCCTCTGGCGCTCTACCTTGACCTGCTGGCAAACTAGGCATCTCGAGAAAAAGAAGGCACTACGCACTTAGGGTATAAAGTGCTCGCAAGTCATGAAGTGGCCCAAACAACGCACGGGCAAAAGTACAAGGTGAAAGGTGCACCAGGTGCCATAAGTCACATATGATTCCTGGTTAAAGTGAGACATGAATATTCTTGAAGCCAAGACAAAGATCTACAACTTTCATGTTGGGAGTTGGAAGAGATTCTGGCCATAATTCAGCCAAATAGGGCATAAAACAGCCAAAAATAGCCAAAATAGGCACTATGCGGTATTCTGCGGCACTATGCAGCCTTCTGCGACACTCTGCGGCCTTCTGCGGCACTATGCAGCCTTCTACGACACTATTCATCCATGCGACACTATTCATTCCTGCGGCACTATGCATCCATACGGCACTATTCATTTCTGTGGTACTATTCATTCCTGCAGTACTATGCATCAATGCGGCACTATTCATCCATGTGGCACTATTCATTCCTGTGGTACTATGCATCCATGCGGCACTATTCCTCCATACGGCACTATGCATCCATGCGGTACTATTTATTCCTGAGGTACTATTCATTCCTGCGGCACTATGCATCCATGCGACACTATTCCTGCGGCACTTCATCGTCCCTGCCAGAACCAGGACAGATGAATATAGGAGATGTCCAAATATTATTTTGGCCATAACTTTCTCAAAACAAGTCAAAATCTAACTTTTCAAAGGTCAAAATTGTGTAGAATCAAATTCTCTACCACATAGAACAATTAGTTTTCGAAAATCAGTAAGTTTGATGGATCAAAACCCAAGAAAATTAAAAATAACGTAAGCTTAGATCTATAAGAATCCATCCATCAAAGCCGAAAATACCAAGTACTAAACTTGTAGAGGATGATGAGAAGAACAATATACACAAATAATATCAAAGGAAAAAAAAAATCAAGAATGAAAATGCACAAATCTCCACTTTTGAGCAAGTTGTACTTGCCTAAGGGTGGTGGTTGAGGAAAATGAATGAAAGAGAATGAGGAGAGAGAGTGAGGAAGAGAATATAAATAGAGGTTGGATTGGCTTAAGAAAATCCTAATCTCTAAACATGCTCTAACCATTCCACTAATGATATGCTTGAAGGCTACATGCAACCATTAATAAATAATAAATAGAATTATGCATATGCTAAATACAGGATACCATGTACAAGATTCATGAAAGAATACGTATATCGGGATCGGGGAGTGACACTTGTTAATAGCCTTTTTGTGGTCTTCAAGAAGATCACTAAAGGCGTCACCCAGTTCATCAAAGGAGAAATCTTTAAAAGAGTCGTTTACCTTGTCCGAAGTTGCCATTATGCAGACGTTTGCAGTGTCTTATAGAGAGTCCTCTTCTTCGTCTGAATCGCTGGCCTCGCTTTCGTTCCAGATGCTAGTGTTGGCATACTTCTTGGAGGTTGGCCTCTTGTACGATTTTTCTTATCTGCTTCCTTTCTTTGCTATAGGACAATCTTTTCTGACATGTCCCGTCTTCTTGCATCCGAAGCAGTTGGGTTCTACTTCATCGTCTTTTTGTTCCTTCTTCCTTCGGTTGAAGCGTAGGAACTTTTTGAAATTTTAAACCATGAGTGCTTGATCGTCACCTTCGAAATCGTCGTCATCTGTTTCCTCTGTGATGGTTCTTCGGCGATGAGCTCTTAAGGCAATTTCTTTTTCTTTTGGAGCCGTTTCTTCAAAGTCTTTGAGGTCGAGTTCATGCATCATCAGCTTGTCCATCAGAGTTTCTAGTGACATAGCTGTAAGATCATTTCTTTCGATAATCGCCGCGACCTTGGGGTTCTAGATCTTCGGCAATCCTCTTAGCACTTTGCGTATCTTCTCATGGTTGGAATATACTTTGCCAAGGGAAGATAAAGGGTTGACGATGTCGAGGAATCTGGTGAACATCTGAGTAATTATCTCATTTGGCTTCATTTTGATTGCCTCGTATTCTTGTGTCAGATGACTGATCTTTGATTCTTTAACCTGTGTGATTTCTTCATGAGTCGCCTCCAGAAGCCTCCATACTTCGTGTGAGGTGGAGCATGTAGAGACCCTGTTGAATTCAGTCCTGTCTATTGCATAAAAAAGAGCATTAATAGCCCTAGCATCTAGACTTGCATGTTTCTTTTCCTGGTCAGAATATTTGTCGTAGGGTTTTTCAACAAGAATCCCCTCGACAGCTATTCTGGCAGGCTTTTTGTAACCATCCATGACGATGGTCCACAGATCAAAGTCTAGAGACTTAAGATAAAAACTTATCCTAGTTTTCCAATAGGTGTAGTTAGTTTCGTCAAATAGGGGTGGCCTATTTGTGGACTGTCCCTCACCATAGTTGGAAAAGGTAGGTTGTGTGGTTGCTATAGATCAGCTCTTAGGATGTTAATCCGATATAAGAGAACAGAGCTCTGATACCATTTGAAGTGCGTGTAGGCAACTCTAGAGGAGGGTGAATAGAGTATGTGTCGATAATACCCAATTAAAAATAACTCTATTCAAGTTCACCCAACAGAAATAATAATCAGAGTATAAGTACGGAATATAAATAGAGATCAGAGAAGCATACGCAGACACAATAATTTTTAACCTGGTTTTTCTCGTGGAGGACTAGTCCAGGCCTGAGAACACTAGCTCAGGATTGAAATCCACTATTTGTGAAATAGCGTACAACCACGTGTCTTTACTAAGAAGAGCATGCCAACTTCTTACAGATTCACAGATGGCGAGACTTAAAATTATCCAAGTGACTTCTTTTGGAACTCTTGCACAAAAAATTCTAGTTGACTCGCACTGAGCACCTTGGGGGCTTAGGAAGTTTTGTGGCTAGTTAGATGAGAAGAATAAGCTCTTGAATGTATAGGCTATAGAAGATGAGAAGATTAGATGATTAAAAATGAGAGAAATCAAGGCCGATATATACTAGTCTAGAGAGGAAGAGTTCGGCCAGAACTCCGTCCCAAATATTCAAAAATTTAGCCGTTGGACAACTAGCAACCAGCAAGCCCTAAAAATTAGGTCCTAAAATTAAGGGGGCATAGTTCGGCCCGAACTCTGTCTCCTTAGGGACAAAATGTTCAATGGACTTGTAGAGGCTAAAAATCAAGTTGTACCACCCATTGGGAGCTAAAAATTAAGAGGTGCCACTTTTTTAGAGACTACATCAATAATATGCGCCACTTCAACAAGTTGTGCCACATCAACAGGTTACGCACATCAGGTTGCGCCAACCTCAAGTTGCACAAGCTCCACGTGGCGTGCCTCCTCGAAAAGCTGTAATGGCTGTATTAAATTCTGACAACTGACAACACGTATATCAACGAAAATCCGTTCGAATCCAGCGCAGCATGACGCTTGGAAAGATTTGGTCAGCTAACAGTTTACACAACGAGTTAGGGTGCACGAGGTTGTACTTAGGTGCAAGTTGTTACATTGTTCCCCTGTGCAGCCTGATGAAGCTCGCGCAATGTGATCGAATTGATGTCCAGAGCAGGGTGATGTGGCGTACATGCCAATAACTTCGTATAACGTGTCTACTACATTGCTCATGCCATACACATCTCACTCAAATGATGCCGCATGTCCACAGCAGTTGGTGTAACCGTTCGCACAAGTTGTTACATTACGCCCCCGTGCAACCTGATGAAGCTCGCACAATGTGATCAAATTGATGTCCAGAGCAGGGTGATATGGCACGCATGTCACTAACTTGGTAGAACGTGTCCACTACATTGCTCACGACCGTGCGTATCTCACTCAAATGATGTCACGCGTCCACAGTAGTTGGTGCAACTGCTCACACAAGTGAACAGTGGCGCGCAACATGAGGCGCGCAACCCAGAATAACTACTAAATAGTTATTTCAAGAACTCTATAAATAGAGTTTCAAATCAGTATCAAATCATCACGAAGGATCATAATCTCCTGCTAAAGTGCTGTTGCATCCTCCAGAGGCTCGTGTCTTCAATATCACATCGTCCAAGGGATAAAGTGATCGTCTTCTGATCAGATTCCTATAGTTATACTTTTCCAGAAATCAATTGTACTTTGTACTCTTTTTCAGTTTGTAGAAACCCGAAACCTTTTATTTTTGCAAACAAAATGGCGACTCTACTGGTGACAACTTTCTCCTCTGACGAGAAAGTGACAACTCAATGTGATACCGCGTCGATCGGCAAGACGCAGAACACTTTGGTCGTTCAAGTCGACCAAACCGCTTACGAAGCAATGATCAGTGCTGGGGGTACCAAGCGCACCGCCGTTGTTGCTAAGAGCAAAGGGCACACTGTGTGGACTCCCAAGTCCTCTCGGCCAACCATGGCTCATGCGCAACTTGTGCAGCCTGTCTCTTGGCCAACCATGGCTCATGCGCAACTTGTGTAGCCTATCTCTCGGCCAACCATAGCTCCTGTGCAACTTGCGTAGCCTGGCCGCAACTTGCGTAGCCTGTCTCTCGGCCAATCAAAATTCTTACGCAACCTGCGCATAATATTTCTTTGTCAACAAGAACTTCTGCGCAACTTGTGCAAAATGCTTCTCTGTCAACCAGAATTCCTACGTAACCCGCACCTACTGCTTCTTTGGCTCTGAACAAAGGGAAACACCTTTTGGTAACTCCCTCATCTTCTCTAGTTCTGAACTCGAAAAAGAACCTATCTAGTGAGAGTGCTAGACAGAACAAAGGGAAGCGCCCTTTGGCCTTTTCTCAACTTGTACAACCTACGTCTATGGCCTTTCAATCACAAAATAAAGGAAAACGTCTTTTGGCTACTTCCTCATCTTCTTCAGTCTTTGACTCAGTTGGAAGTATCTCTGGTGGTGCCTATGCGTCACTCAGTGTAAAAACTCTTTTGAGCAAGAACTATACTCCTCTGAACAGAGATAATCAAATCTCTACTAAGAAAGTGAGTTCCGTTCAAACTAAGATTTCTGTCACTCAGTTGCGCCAGAGCAAGCACATGGGAACAGGTTGTGCTACACAAAAAAGAATTCATCCAAATCCCAAAAATGCAACTACGGATCTTCCTACCCTGCTCATCTCAAGATCAAGCAGGGTAAACTACTAGTATCTCAGACATATAGACAAGTAGCAGATCTATCTGATATGTGCACCTATCTCAACAAGCACCAGTCAACACCTACTTCATCAAGATGCAAACAGACTGCGCCAGTAGCTAACTTGGGCCAGAAGCAGACTTCTGAAGTCAAGCATCCCTTTACTTATGCTAATCAACTCAGCACTTCATTGTATACTCAGGGAACAAGACATCTCAAGAATAGGAATCATATTCCTAATGTCATTAAAGAATATGTTCCTTCGACCTCTTCTCATCCTGATGTTGTAACTGATCTCCGTGAAGTTCCAAAACAGAAACGAAAGATCCCAAATCTGTCTCATCCAATGCATTCCCTAGAACATCAATATAACCATCACCATTAGGTAGTTATCAAATGTTGTTGTCAATCAGCTAAACGGTCTGTCTTTTACCGTCTGAATTTGTAATACCCATGGTTCGTATTACGTATTTTGTATACGTGTACGGAATCCCGACCTGTAGTTAGACTTTTCATGCTTGTCTTGATCTTAGTTTAGTGGCTTGGCTTGGTTCATCTTGGTTCGATTTGGCTTGTTGGCTTGGTTCGATTTTGTTGGAGAACCACTTCCACCTACCACCACCCTCTTTATTAAATATCCCACCCAAACATTTCTCTCTCCACATTAACTTTCTTCTTTCCTACCATTACTTCTCCACCAACCTGAGAGAGTGGAGAGCTTAGGCAAGTGCATCTTGCTTTATGGAGGAAGTCTATTTTTATTGTTCCATTGTCTTCTTCATGTGTTTCTAACCCACTTTAGTACTTCGCATTTTTTATTTCTGTGGTTAATTTCTTGTAGATCTAGTTTTATGGTATTTTCGGTTTCCATGAGTTTTGATCTATCAACTTGCATATTTTTGCTAGTTGATGGTTCCATATTGTAGAGAATTCTATTTTACTCAAATTTGACCTACGGGAGTCTGGATTTGGGTTCCTATTGTTGTTTGGAGGAGCATGGAGGCCATGGTATTTTTCATGAACATGTTCTCTGTGGGAGCCATTAATTTTACTTCTGGCTGCATGAGCATTTTTAGCTTGGCTGCATGGCCAACACTTGGGTACTTAGTACATTTAGCATTTTGCTTGAATTGCCAAGCTAGCTGGCCGCATGAGAATTTGTAAGCTGGCCGCATAGAAATTCTTTAGTGAGCCGCATAAGAAAATAATACCAAAGTCAGCATCATGCAATATTTAATGCATTATATTAATGCATGCTTATATGTCAAAGTTGCTGGCCGCATGCATGGGAACAAAGTTGCTTGCATTATTTAATTACATGGCCTTATATTAATTACATTTAATGCATTAGCATGGTCTTACAAAGTTGCCAGCTGCATATGGCATGTAGTTAATTTATTGGCCGCATGGCCTTTAGCCATGTTTGCATGGCCATTAAGTATTTGGCCGCATGGAATGCATTAGCATTTAATGCATTAGCTTTAGCCTAAGCCTTTAATGCATTTTCATTTGCATTAGCATTTAATGCTTTAACCTGAGCCTTTAATGCATTGTCATTTGCATTAGCATTAATGCATTAGTATTAGCAAAGTGTGCTGGCCATTATACTTGGCCACATAAAGTATTTTAGTAGCCGCATGCATTATTGATTATTTCCTTATCAATAATGGCTTGCATGCTCATTTTCTTAAGTGAGCCGCATGGTATTTCCTTAAGTGGCCGCATGGCACTTCAAAGTTGGCCGCATGGCCTTTTCTTAATTATTGCATGCATTAGCAATGCAATTATTGCTTGGCCAATTCTTAGCTTCAGCCGCATAGTGCTCCCCTTCCTCTGTGGCCGCATGGCCATTTTCAAGTCTTTGTCTGCATGATTAAATATACATGGCCACGTGCAAGTTTAAATATGTTAGTCTTTTTGCAAGTCCTTGCTTGCATGGCCACGTGTAATGTACTGTTTGCTGAGCCGCATATGGCCATTAGCAATTTTATGTATTTTACATGCAACCTGTTTTGGCCACGTAGGCTACTATTAATTAATTAGCATTAAATAATTTCCTGAGCCGCATGAGTCCTCCACAGTCCTTGCCCCTGCTAATATTTAATTACCACATGTATGCTTGTGCCACATTAATTGTTTTCTGACACGATGGTGATCCATTGTGGTGCACTTTTGACAATTGACATGACTTGATAGTGGCCCGACGTGGCCCACTCCTGACAAATAAACTTGACATGATAATTCTTGATAGTGGCCCGCCGTGGCGCACTCTTGACAAGTAAACCTGACATAATATTTCTCTAAATGCTGTTGCGACGGCTAACCCGACATGACAAGTATGAATGACCTGGACACCGTGGACGATTGTGCTTGTACAAATGAACCCGTCTTGTCTTGCATCATGTCTAGGACAGGGACCCCTGAGTACCACGATCAGGGGTACCTACTGTAAATGGCTAAGACTAATAACTAGAATAATACAGTAGTTCATGAAGAGACTTTCCCAGTTACCTATTACCCCTTTGATCCCGGCCTTATATATATATATATACATGGGACTTGGAGCTATCTGTCATGATGAGCACATTTCTAGCCTGCCGTCGAGTGGGGCACCTCTTTAGGACATATATATCTCACTACAGTGTGTCTGCTATACTTGTTTTCTTTTGCTGGGGTCACTCAGGTAGCAGCTGGCGGGTAACTGGACTTGGAAGAATCTCGTTGCATCTTGTTAGTAACTAGACCTGTGATAACCCTAGCTAGTTAAAGTATCAAGCCGTACTCATTGCTTGGCCGTAAAATGTTGGATGGAGTTCATCAGTCTAGTCTTGTCTTGATCCTGTACAAGATTGTTACATGTCCTGATTTCTTATATTATCTTGCCGATAAATGATGGGAGAAACCAAGTTCTGTTCAGACGAAGGGTTACAACCCCGGTCCTTGTTTGGTTTACGGGTTGTTACCTGGTTATCTGAATAGTCCCATGGTTATCTCATCGTATATCACCTGACATGATTTTTTATTAATTACTGTCTTTATTATGTAATTATGTTCTTGTGCTAATTGCTGGTTTTAGTTCCTAAGTGAAGCCTCCTTTGTGACACTTGCTCTTTCTGGGGTCTGACCCAGCTGGTTTTGTATGGCCAGATACCTGAGCAGCTCCAGAGGTTCTACCAACTTTTCAGCCAGATGATGACCACTAGACGGAATCCTGGCAACGAGTGGATTATTTTTGGCTCTCCCACTCTATTGTAAAATTATTTTTTTGAGACATTTAGCCGACGAGCACGTGTTAGCTCTGTTGTACCTTTATTTACTGTCTGCCTTCGGGCTGTAACATGATTGGGAACCTAGGGTTGATCATGTATGACTAAAACTTTTGCTAGTCCTCACATTTTGTAATGACTAGCTTCATGATCAGCTGGATATGTAAAGTTTGGAACGCCTTACTATTATATACTTGGTGATCTTACATCTTGTAACATTTAATTGCTTGCTTGTGATTGAGACACTAGGCTTGTTCTTGACCATAAGAGACTGATGGCTTGTAGATAAACCCTCATATATCTAGACAGCCGTGGCCGTAGAGTGGAGTGGATCCCATTTTATTATACATAGCTGGCTATGTTTGCCCCCGCTCTCCAGTGTTCTGGTTCTGGGGCGTGACATGGTTTAAATGGTAGCCCATGCAGGTCTTGTAAATCAAGATATGTGAGGGTTTACCGAATAGATGTCTCAATCAGTACTCGTCCTTGATCTCTGTTCGTATTCTCTGAATCCCTAAAATTTTTGTCCTGATCACATGCTTGTAATCGTTGATCTGTCTTGGTCCTTTCTTATTGTTCCATATATCGTCTTCTTCAGCGGCATTGTACTTAGCCCTGCTGATCAGCAAGGCTAAGCACCTCCCGTGGACCAGCAGCGACCAGAAGATCAGGCCCAGCACTCAGGAGCAGCCTCCCGGAGATCCAGAACTTCCGGTGCAGCTAGCCCAGCCCGCAGATGCTCTGGGCAGAGGTGGACATCATGGGAACAGTGCAGCGAACAGTGACAGGACCGGAGGTAGAAAGCGATCTCACGGCCAGATGAACCAGTCGTCAGCCCCAGCCCCGGCAGTTAGGGCTTTTACCATTGGAGCTCCGAGAAGGACAGCTTCGGTTACGTTGGTTCAACATTCAATCTCGACGTATCCTCAGTAGCAGAAGCAGAAGCAGAAGCAGTCTTCCCCCATGGGCTGCTCTTATTGTGAGAAACCTGGACATGTTGTTTTAGAATATCGCAAGACTCGAGGATTGTGTTTGCTTTGTGGAGCGCCGGACCACAAGGTTGGGTCTTGCCCGTTCAGGACTGACTCATCACCAGCAATGACCAGTTAATCAGTTAGAGGACCAGTTCCAGTACCAGTACCAGTCCAGCAGCAGTTTCCATCTCCGCGGCCGTTGCCGACGCAGACCCAAGCCTTTCAGCAGCAAAGGCCTCAGCAGTATGCCCAGGCGCAAGTTCAGTATAGGCAGAGGGGATTCCCGCAGAGACCCCAATAGTATGCCATGACCCCGGCTCAGATTCAGAACCGGCAAAGAGGTTCCTAGCAGGATGTCTTCCTTCTTCCTTCAAATTCCTTGCTTGCATGATTGATAGTTTGATTGATTGCTTAGTATAGCTTGTCCTTGCATCTCTAGCCTCTTTAATTAAATTTCGAGGACAAAATTCTTTTAAGGTGGGTAGAGTTGTAATGCTCGTGGTTCGTATTACGTATTTTGTATACGTGTACGGAATCCCGACCTGTAGTTAGACTTGTCATGCTTGTCTTGATCTTGGTTTAGTGGTTTGGCTTGGTTCATCTTGGTTCGGTTTGGCTTGTTGGCTTGGTTCGGTTTTGTTGGAGAACCACTCCCACCTACTACCACCCTCTTCATTAAATATTCCACCCAAACATTTCTCTCTCCACATTAACTTTTTTCTTCTCCACCATTACTTCTCCACCAACCTGAGAGAGTGGAGAGCTTAGACAAGTGCATCTTGCTTAATGGAGGAAGTCTATTTTTATTGTTCCATTGTCTTCCTCATGTGTTTCTAACCCACTTTAGTACTTAGCATTTTTTATTTTTGTGGTTAATTTCTTGTAGATTTAGTTTTGTGGTATTTTCGGTTTCTATGAGTTCTGATCTATCAACTTGTATATTTTTGCTAGTTGACGGTTCCATGTTGTAGAGAATTCCATTTTACTCAAATTTGACCTACGGGAGTCTGGATTTGGGTTTCTATTGTTGTTTGGAGGAGCATGGAGGCCATGGTATTTTCCATGGACATGTTCTCTGTGGGAGCCATTAATTTCACTTCTGGCCGCATGAGCATTTTTAGCTTGGCCGCATGGCCAACACTTGGGTACTTAGTGCATTTAGCATTTTGCTTGAATTGCCAAGCTAGCTGGCCGTATGAGAATTTGTAAGCTGGCTGCATGGGAATTCTTTAGTGAGTCGCATAAGGAAACAATACCAAAGTCAGCAGCATGCAATATTTAATGCATTATATTAATGCATGCTTATATGTCAAATTTGCTGGCCGCATGCATGGGAACAAAGTTGCTTGCATTATTTAATTACATGGACTTATATTAATTGTATTTAATGCATTAGCATGGTCTTACAAAGTTGCCAGCCGCATATGGCCTGTAGTTAATTTATTGGCCGCATGGCCTTTAGCCATGTTTGCATGGCCATTAAGTATTTGGCCGCATGGAATACATTAGCATTAATTAATGCATTAGCTTTAGCCTAAGCCTTTAATGCATTGTTATTTGTATTAGCATTTAATGCTTTAACCTGAGGCTTTAATGCATTGTCATTTGCATTAGCATTAATGCATTAGTATTAGCAAAGTGTGCTGGCCATTATACTTGGCCGCATGAAGTATTTTAGTAGCCGCATGTATTATTGATTATTTTCTTATCAATAATGGCTTGCATGCTTATTTCCTTAAGTGAGCCGCATGTCATTTCCTTAAGTGGCCGCATGGCACTTCAATGTTGGACGCATGGCCTTTTCTTAATTATTGCATGCATTCGCAATGTAATTATTGCTTGGCCAATTCCTAGCTTCAGCCGCATAGTGCTCCCCCTTCCACTGTGGCCGCATGGCCATTTTCAAGTCTTTGTCTGCATGATTAAATATACATGGCCACATGCAAGTTTAAATATGTTAGTCTTTTTGCAAGTCCTTGCTTGTATGGCCACGTGCAATGTACTGCTTGCTGAGCCGCATATGGCTATTAGCAATTTCATGCATTTTGAATCTAACCTGTTTTGGCCACGTAGGCTACTATTAATTAATTAGCATTAAATAATTTTCTGAGCCGCATGAGTCCACCACAGTCCTTGCCCCTGCTTATATTTAATTACCATATGTATGCTTGTGCCACATTAATTGTTCCCTGACACGATGGTGACCCGTTGTGGTGTACTTTTGACAATTGACATGACTTGATAGTGGCCAGTCGTGGCGCACTCCTGACAAATAAACTTGACATGATAATTCTCGATAGTGGGCCGCCGTGGCGCACTCTTGACAAGTAAACCTGACATGATATTTTTCGAAATGCTGTTGCGACGGCTAACCCGACATGACAAGTATGAATGACCTGGACACCGTGGACGATTGTGCTTGTACAAATGAACCCGTCTTGTCTTTCATCATGTCTAGGACAGGGACCCCTGAGTACCACGGTCAGTGGTACCTACTGTAAATGGCTAAGGCTAATAACTAGAATAATACAGTAGTTCATGAAGAGACTTTTCCAGTTACCTGTTATCCCTTTGATCCCGGCCTTATATATATACATGGGACTTGGAGCTATCTGTCATGATGAACACATTTTCAGCCTGCCGTCGAGTGGCACACCTCTTTAGGACACATGTATGTCACTACAGTGTGTCTGCTATAATTATTTTCTTTTGCTGGGGTCACTCAGGTAGCAACAGGCGGATAACTGGACTTGGAAGAATCTCGCTGCATCTTGTTAGTAACTAGGCCTGTGATAACCCTAGCTAGTTAAAGTATCAAGCCGTACTCATTACTTGGCCGTAAAATGTTGGATGGAGTTCATCAGTCTAGTCTTGTCTTGATCCTGTACAAGATTGTTACATGTCCTGATTTCTTATATTATCTTGCCGATAAATGGTGGAAGAAACCAAGTTCTGTTCAGACGAAGGGTTACAACCCTGGTCCTTGTTTGGTTTACGGGTTGTCACCTGGTTATCTGAATAGTCCCATGGTTATCTCATCGTATATCACCTGACATGCTTTTTCATTAATTACTGTCTTTATTATGTAATTATATTCTTGCGCTAATTGCTGGTTTTAGTTCCTAAGTGAAGCCTCCTTTGTGGCACTTGCTCTTTCTGGGGTCTGACCCAGCTGGTTTTGTACGGCGAGATACCAGAGCAGCTCCAGAGGTTCTACCAACTTTCCAGCCAGATGGTGACCACTAGACGGAATTCTGGCAACGAGTGGGTTATTTTTGGCTCTCCCACTCTATTATAAAATTATTCTTTTGAGGCATTTAACCGACGAACACGTGTTAGCTCGGTTGTACCTTTATTTACTGTCTGCCTACAGGCTGTAACATGATTGGCAACCTAGGGTTGATCATGTATGACTAAAACTCTTGCTAGTCCTCACATTTTGTAATGACTAGCTTCATGATCAGCTGGATATGTAAAGTTTGGGACGCCTTACTATTATATACTTGGTGATCTTACATCTTGTAACATTTAATTGCTTGCTTGTGATTGAGACACTAGGCTTGTTCTTGACCATAAAAAACTGATGGCTTGTAGATAAGCCCTCATATATCTAGACAGC
The DNA here is from genome assembly GCA_029216955.1 of Iris pallida. Lineage (NCBI taxonomy): Eukaryota > Viridiplantae > Streptophyta > Magnoliopsida > Asparagales > Iridaceae > Iris > Iris pallida. The sequence continues at coordinate 12,555,939 of JANAVB010007199.1, read as the reverse complement.
CGTGACCGTAGAGTGGAGTGGATCCCATTTTATTATACGTAGCTGGCTATGTCTGCCCCCGCTCTCCAGTGTTCTGGTTCTGGGGCGTGACAGAATTACTCTTAGGTTCCTCAACCGATGATACAGGATGAAGATGAATTGTTGTATGCCTCTGTCAATATGACGTCTCGATGCACTGGGGGTGGAACCCGAGACGTAATGCATCTCGTAATCCCAGTCAACAATACTTAGATCGGATTCATGAATCCGGCGAAGGAGTATACCAATATACTAGGTCAAGAAGTCGAGACACAATCGGTCAAAGGAATCTTCCTTCCGACCAGGACAAAATCGGTCAAAAGAATCTTCCTTCCTACCAGGACACAATCGGTCAAAGGAATCTTCCTTCCGACTAAGAAACAATCGGTCAAAGGGATCTTCCTTCCGACCAAGAAACAATCGGTCAAAAGAATCTTCCTGATTCTAACCAAGATTCCATCAGTCAAAAGGACATCCCTATCACTTATTCTGGGGGAGGTTCCTTATATGTAGGGGTATAAACGGGCCGGATGGACACGGACAGTCCACTGTCCATGTTCGGTCCGAAAATGAAAATGAGTTCGGACGAACGGATACGGACAGTCCTCTGTTCGAGTTCAGGCCGGACGGACACGGACAACCACTATTCGTTAATTCAATCGGACGGACTGCGGACAAATGAAATATATTACCAAAAGCCATTATTTTATCAAGATACTTTGATAGTTGGTACAAAAAATCAAGTTGAAAGAAAATACAATTGAAGGTTATAGAATACAACAAGCAATAGTAAAAGGTTAACAAAAATTGAGACCGAACAACAAAAAATTGATGCAAAACCAAAATAATATGACATAATTGATGCAAAACTATAATGAGTCTCCACTATCGGACGGTTCGTGGACAAATACGGACCGGACATGGATATGACCGTGTCCGAGTTCGATTTTTAAACGGACCAAAAAAATAGTCCATGTTCTGTTCGTTAATCAATCGGACGGTCCGCGGTCGAACCATTTATCGAGCCGGACACGTACGGACAACAGACTACTTTGTCCATTTTACACCCCTACTTATATGACTTTGATGTTGATAGTAAAAGTTTTGAAAGGACCATCTTTTCCACTAGCTCGTCTTCAATAGCTAGAGAAGTGACTGCTTATGTCGTCATAGAAGATCAAGATACTTCCAGTTCTAACAGTCAAGAGAAGAAAATTGCTATTTTGGAGGCTAATTTGAAGAACATAGTTGAGAAGATGACATACATGCATGTGATAATTATGGCACAACATACAGTTTCACCGGTTGTGAATCCGATTCCGACCCAAGAACCTGTAACGACATCTGCTCCCGTCGATATTAGTTTAGGAATACAGTCTCCTCACACCGCTTTCATACCTGCACATGCTATACCAAGTCAATCTGGTGCTGGGGGTGGTACTTATCATGCAGTACCTCCTCCTAATATATCAAATCAATCCACTGCTCCACAATTATCGAGAGATACCAATAAAGCCGTAAAACTTTTACGTACTCAATTTTAGTCTTTCAAACAGAAAGATAGCTTACAGAAACTTGGGATCAAGCAACCTTATCCCATAGAATGGAAGAAAGTCCAATTTTCTCCCAAGTACAAACCCCCTACTATTATGTTGTTTGATGGCAGCACATCTCCAAGTCAGTACCTCAATCACTTTGAGGTAATGGCTGATCAACTCCAGCCAACTGACGCTCTACTCACTAGGGTATTCGTCGGATGTTTAGCAGGTGCAGCTTACGACTGGTATCGTAGTTTGCCAGATGGTTGTATAACCTCTTTCTCTGGATTTAAACAAATGTTCTTGGAACGATTTTATGAGGGGATAAACGAAATGACTATGTCTGCTCTCATTAAAATTAAACAACGACACAATAAAAAAACCGAACGGTTCATTGAACGATTCCGTCGTGAGGCACTCAAAATGTCTCTTGGAACTCCAGATGCTTTGACTATAGACACTTGCAAATCAAACTTGTTGCCTATAATCAGCATGTGGACCGGATCGACGCAGTTCCATGATTGACCTTCATTCATAGTGAATGCTAAAGCGGCAGAAGAAAGTGCAGACAAGTTTAAACAATTAGGTATTCAGATGCCTAATCTTGACGAAGATAAACATGCTACACTAAATAATGGTGGCCGTCAGAACAACCGTAAGTGTAAAGAGACTTTGGCTATCAATGTCAAAAGTAAAGAAACTCTAACCGTAAACATAGGTTAACCAACACCTACTCTACCGGCACCAACACAGAGGCACCATGTCTGAAAGAAGAATACTCTTTTAATGAAGACGACGTCATGAGTATCTTTGATTGTCTGATCAAGAGCAATAAACTTCAACTGCCAGAGGCAAAACAACCAGATGAAGTAGGTAAAACTGACCACCCCAAATATTGTATTTACCACAGATTTATCGGACATCCGACTTGAGCATGCTATGTGCTTAAAGGAAAGATCCAGGAGATGGTTAATTCTGGTACAATTACTCTCCAGCAAGATGAAAAGACTGTAACTGCTAACGTCGTCTCTTTACAGTTTGGCGATTTTCCTGCTCAGCTTGTGCAGGACGGCATCATTTCCATCCCAAGAACTACTTTGGAGATTGTTAATCTCCCACCTGAACAAACTGATGGTCTTGTTCCTCTGTCTACTGATAAAGGAGAAATCATGTGGATTCATCCTGATTTAGTGGCTGAATTTGAAGCACCTTCTTTAAAGTCCAAGAAAGCAACCAAAAATAATTCATGTCACATGACTTCGTTGGGTGAACATTGTCCTCCACCTTTAACTGCCACTTTTATTTCTACTGCAGATCCTTCTTCTTTCTCCCCTTCTAAGACAACACTGTCAAAACCAGAAGCCAAATATCAACCAGCTTTCCATTTGTATAGTCCACAGTCTCATGAACTAATGACAAAGATAAGATATGATCTACAAAAGGCTCCCGGCTTGAATCATGGAAAAGTATCTCCTGTACCTCTTTCTCTATGCCTTTCACATAACCAATTTCGGGTTGGTTTGGGTTACTAGACAAACTCTTTATCTTGTCAAAAGAAACCTTCCAGAAACAAGACCTAGGCAAAAAGTTGCAATATGGTGTCCTTCGAACCTGTATCCGAAGAAGAGGCCTTAACTGGTACCAGGTCTGGAAGAATTTACCTGAGAGACTATTCAGAAGGTCAAGAGAACCCTGCTCTAGCTCCAGAGGCTCCCCCAGCATCATCTTCTCCTGCTGTCAATGTTCCATCGGTCTCATCACCTCCAGTGGAACTAACTCCTCCCAAACCAACGATAGCTGATAAAGGAAAGCAGCATGTCTGCTTTGACAAAGTATTGAAGAAGACTCCAGTTCTAGGATTCGAGAAGCCGTATAACTTTGATATACTGGCTCAACTGGCTAATACCCCGGCAAGGTTATCAATTTTTGAATTGATGCGTCTCTCAAAAGAAACTCGAGAGACATTGAGTGAAGCCTTGATGCAAGCTGATACTTGTCTAGCATTCCTCAAGAATCCAGAGGAGGAGCCTGTAACTTGCTTTCATTGTCATAGTGTAATGGAGCTGATGTCCAACATCACCTTTACACAAGATGATATGATGCTGGAAGATAATCGTCATGACCGACCTCTCTACTTCACAGGATATGTCGATACCATAAAGGTTGATCGCATCTTGATTGACCCTGGTTCTGTGCTCAGCATCATGCCGAAGACTTTATTAGATGCATTAAAGATTCTACTACATAATCTTTCAACAACCATCACGACAATCTCGGGATTTAATTCCGGAAGAAGTGAACCTTTAGAAAAGATCCGCCTGAAAGTTCAAATAGGCAATCTTCATACAAAGGTTACTTTCTATGTGATCGATAATCATGGCTCTTATAATGTCTTGCTGGGAAGACCCTTTCTGCATGAACATAACATTGTACCATCAATTCTACACCAATGCTTCAAATATGTAGACGTCAATGGAGAGGTCCAGAAGGAAGTAGCTGACCTAAATCCTTTCAGGGGCATTGAAGCATATTGTACTGATTCTCGAATGTACAAGGAAGAGTTCATAAATGTTGTATTAGCGATGTATAGTGATGAAGATCAGAAAGATACTTTAAAAGATATTCTCATAATCTCCGTCAAAGGATGTACTACTCATCACTCTTCTTCTCAGGCGTTGACTATCCATCTTTCCTCTCATAACAAACAGCCTCCTGCTGTAGAAAGGGAACAAAGAGAGCTCACCTCTTCTGAGCCTCTGGTTATCGACCTTCATCGTAACAAACCTTTTCTTTCTTCTCTCCTGGTTATCAACCTTACTAAGCCTTCTGTTAAGGCCAAAAATCCTCCTTCTCCTCCTCTGGTTATCAACCTTACCAAGCCTTCTATTAAGGCTAAGAATCTTGTTGTAAATGATGATGTACAAATCAATAAAGTAGCATCTCCTTTCTAGTATATTGATGTTTTTTATTATACTCAATGTTATTTAGAAATGCTAGATAAACTTCAAACCACTTACCATAGGAGCAGTTCAACCTCTCCAAAACGAAGTATTGTTCGAACCAATGTAGGATTCCTTCTTCTTAGTTTCTTCCAGGAAGAAAGATGAACTTCCTATACTTTTTAGTAAAGTAACAGAATAGAAGATCACGCTCGATAGTGAAAAAGAAAATCACGATAACGGAAGACTTCAACTACGTCGTTATAGCCAATAATCAAAAGATATCATTCAAAAGATGGACTATAATTTTAAAGCTGGTCTCAATGGTGGTAAAGGAAGGCGAACTTCTATTCGTATTCCTGCTCCAAAATGAAAGTCACAACAATATAACAGCAAAACGAAGTGGGGATTGGGTTATACCTTGCCAATTCCGACTCCAGAAGCCTCCGAATCCGATGAAGAAGAACGATCTAACTCTTCTGATTCTGTTTCATGGGATTCAGACACCAGTGTAGGGCACGTCCATCGAGTGACTCTATCTTCCAATATGGTAACTGTCGAGTTCTCGGAAGACGACGAAGACTTTGCTGAAGCCTCTGAATCTGATCCTTGGGCACAAAGGATGGATACTCAATGGAAGCTTCGCTTCGAGCAACGTGAGCCACCTACCGAAGATCAGTTTGTTCAAGTCGATGTTGGAGACAAAACTTCTCCAAAACTAATATTTGTCAGCAAAAGCCTCCCAGTAGCGGATAAACAAGAACTGATTCAAATTATTAGGGAATACATTGATGTATTCGCTTAGAGCAATGAAGACATGCCAGGATTAGATCCCTAAATTGCTACTGTAACGTGTCACTCCACTTTTCAGTATTTTTTTAAAATCCTGAATTTATCTTCTGTTTAATGATTAATGGTTTAATTGATTTTTCAAATAATAAGTTTTATAACTATTTTTGGAGGGAATTGGATTAAGAGCAGGAATTCAAATTTAAAAATTAGTTGTAACCAACAATTGTGGTCCCCACTTTTTCTAACTGATTTTGGGTGACTCATGCAAAATGTGAAAAGGGGAGGGACCTTTTTGCTTATTGACCAAAGGTGGAGGTGCCTAAGTGCCAATTGACCTTTCGCTAATTAATCTGGTTTTGGAGAGAGAAGTGATCATTCATCTCATTCCAGTAGCTGATCTCTTCAAAGAAAACCCTTTCTTCCCAAATCCCGACCTAACCCTAACCCTAATCTTCTCCCCTCCGGCGATGGGCATGGGCGGCGACGATGACTAGGAGTTCGGCATCATCATCTAGATGGAGGTGGCCCCTCTTCTTTCGGCTAGCCACCTCTTCATTGGCGGTTTTCTCTCGGCGACAGTGATTCATCCGTGGTGGCGTTTCCCAGTACGTTTTCTCGACGACGACACTTCTTCTTCATCAATCCTAACGGCTGCGAGTGCATGGGTTCGTCGTCTTCACTAATTCTCGTTCAGATCTTCGATCCTGGTGAGTGAATTGATCTCTTTGATTTAAAACTCCGAATCACCAGATCTATTCATTTTGTCTTCACCACATATGTTTAGGTTCTTCCTCTGATCTTATGAAATTGAGCTATGGACTCTGTAGAGTCGATTGATTTAATTAAAGTCCGACTCGGAGTTGTTTTTCGTTCAGATCCTTGATCCCTGGTAAGAAATCAACTGTATTCTTTCAATTCAATTTTTGAGAATCGGACCTTAGTTGATCAAACCTTATTTTTCTCTGAGGTTAGTTGTCCTTAGGAATTTGGGTTGGATCTATAGTTTGGGAAGAACTTCAGGATTGGATTGTCATTGTTAGCTGTGAGTATTTAATACTCATGCTCTTGATTCCTTTAGTTTTTATGTAATCCTAATTCTGTGTTTCCTTGGTTGTTTTGAATGTGCAGAGTAGGAGTTCGTGTCTTGGACGAGATCGTGTCGGGTTCGGTCTGTTCTTGAGAATTTTTTATCACCTTTTCACAGCAGGTAATGTTTTACTCCCACTTCACATTTTGGAACCATTTTATGCGTGATTATAATTTTTGTGTGGTATTGTTTGTGTTTGGGCGTACGTCTTACTGCTACTATTTTGGGATGTTTTGGATCGGATCCAAGTCCTGTGTCCATCATTGACGTACCCCAGTCGATCGTGTCTGGTTTGGGGAACACTCCGAGCAGTATGGATCGGTGTTGTACCCAATGTTCGTGTAGTCGGTGTTCTGTGAACGCTCGTGTTGCTCATGGTGGATGCTGGTTCGTGTTCGGTGCGGAGTATCCGACCGTCTAGAGTCCGGTCGTGTCCAGTGCGTGGGTTCATGCTGCAATGTCTTCTTCAACTCAGTGTGTCCTTGGGAAGTCGGGTGTGGAATTTTTCTCCACACAGCAGCAGCAATAGCTACATTTTTAATATTGGATTTTTTTCTATTTAATTTGTGTATATTTGGACTGTATATTCTTTCTATTTTTTGTTCGACTATGTTTGATTACTAGTGTACAACTCTGAGAAATCTTCTTAAACTTTCGGTTTGATTTCGTGCTTGGGTTGTTGTTAGAACTTTCTTGCTTAAATTGATAAATGATGGATTGTACAAATTCCTTTCTTGATCAAACTTTGTTGGGTTCTGGTTCATTTGTAGAATTGTTGGTAGTAGTTGCTAGTTTTTATTCGAATTGGTGTTGTACTCTGTTCTTCTTTAAATCTGGAGTACTGACAGAGAGTTGGTCTTATAGCCGATGCTTTTGTAGATATGGGTCCTATGTACACTTTCCTTCTGTGCTGAACATAGGTAGAGTAGGTGGGTTTTGTTGCAGGTCTTGAGACTTTGGAATTCAATAAATATTAGAAGTTGATAAGTTGGTAGTTTGTAAATATCAGTTTAACCTTATATATTGTTATGTAATTTCCTTTAAAAATATTCTAGTGAGGTAATTAAGCTAGACTCTAACTGTTGAGTTGCCTTGCTTAAATTAAAGTTAATCATAAACTATACTATCTTCCTTACTACTCTTTCTAGTTTCCTAAAAAAAACTCCTTTCTAGATAGAATTTTTTATTAACCTATAACTTTAGTATTCTAGTTAGCTATTTAAATTAGTTAAACTTTAGAAATAACTATATCATGTTCCTTTACTTAAAGAATAGCAGTTAATCAACTTATATAAATAAACAGGTGAACCTACAGATTTTTTACCCCTTGTCGATCACCCTGAGCAAGGCAAGCATACTCCTCGGATCTGTCCATTACTTCATGTCTTGTGCTTTTCTATATTCATGTTTGTACCCTCCTGTTGGACACGATATTACACGGTCTTGTCTTGTATCTTATTCCATGAGTTTGCTTGTGTCTGGGAGGGAAAATACTACATATGTGTGATCAAACCTGTGAGACTCGTCTCATAGTATTTGTATTTGTATACATATACGAATTTATATTGTATTTTTGTATTTTCTTGGATTCTGGAGAACCGGAAGTAAACTTGATTTTTGAGACTTTTCGGTGGAACCGGCATACCGTCGGCACACCGGTCCATACTGACGGCATGCCGATAGGGCAGGATTTCCACTTTATAGATATTTTCACTTTACTGACGGCATGCTAGCGTAAAGTTCTCAATACGCTCACATCAATATGTGCTAGCATAAAATTCATAAGTGAAAAGACTGTGTAAAACAAAGAACTTTTACACTTTAAAAGTTTTTATCAACTTTAATAAGCGTAAAGTTTGCATAGTCAGAGTCTTTTATCTTTATGCGTACAACTCAGACCAATTTATCTGCAAAAAATTTTAAATTAGATTTTCACTAACTTGATTTTTCTTTTTCTTTTGGCAGTAGATTTGCAAATTCACCCACTTGCAGAAATATTTGGCTCATCAGCTGGTATGGTGGGCTCAAATTATTTGGAGAACCTGTCCCACATGGAGTTTTCCCAGTCGAATCCGGAATATCCTGCAGAGAGAGCACAACTGATAGCTGCTCAAGGGGACAGAATGTTGCTGTCCATGATAAATGGAGAAGTGTTGACATCGCTGGATGGCCAACAATTTGTAAAGCCAGCTTTCTTATTCGGGGATGCGATAGACTTCAAATCACAAACACACCCCAAGAAGGAGGCTTGGGTATTCAAGTCTGGAGATAGAGCAATGTACCTCCCTGACATGGATAGAGATTATCCCTTGTCTGCTTTTATCCATGCTACCCATCCCCGAAAGACGCTATGGAACCTGACTCCCAGCAGTCATGGTAGGCGAGGAAGGATCATTTTTAAGAGAGAGAGAGAGAGAGAGAGAGAGCAAATGACATGGGCTACCACACCAGTACTCCCAGTGGTGGTATTGTCCCCTTCTCCGATCTCTTGCCAGGATTCACTCCGAGTGAGGATTCTGCTCTGATTCAGCCAGTGCAGACCCAAATGTTCATTAATAAGTTCATAAGGGCTGCAGTATTATATCCTCAGGCCAACCCCAGGCTACCAGGGTGGCTAACTCCTTTTAACCAGAACTGGATTCAGATTAGTGTTTGGATTATGAGGAACTTCCAGACGGAGCTAAAAGACATCTGCCTGTATGAAGCAGTGGCCTCCACTAGTCAGGGTATACAACCGAACAGTAATTTGTTCATGGCTCTGATGGAGATATATATCAGTTCAACAGGAACTTTTGCGACCCCAAAAGGTGAAATGGGTCTCGCACTCCACGAGATGCAATTCATCTCCAAGCTGCTAATGGGGGAAGCCCCATATGAAGAGTATGTTCCCTCCAACCGGGAACTAGCAAAAATAAGGAAAAAAATCCTCAGTTGGTTGAGGTATATGAAGAGTTGATGTGCCATTACATAATTTGTACTACTATGCATAAAAGTGGATCTCATTTGGTATACATCAACAAGTGGACAACATATCTCTTTTACCACAAGGATAAGATATCCAAAGATGATAAAGAAAGATTTCAGGAGAACAAGGCTCCAATCATCAACACTGGTTCAACAATCCCTGATGATAAAATACGGGATATGATGGTTGGCTACAAATTCCCGAACAAATATTTGTCCACCAAGACTGGGGAGTTCTCTGCAGGAACCGAAGCCTTGAGTTTCCTCAGATATGGCAGCCAGAAGATCTCCAAGAAAGCCTTGATGGCAGGCTTTCTTTCTCTGTGGTTGAGGAGATGGGTTGTACCGGGGACCGGTACAGTTGATAGAATCCACCAAAACGTGCTATGGCCAGCGGTACGTTTGGTGTTTAAAGTTAGAATCAACCTGCTATCGGCAATGGTGTGCCAAATAAACGCAGGTTTGAGGACTTTTGGTGAGGAACTGATCAACAATGCTACTCACCGGAACGTATTCCCAAGGGTTGAAATGCCCTACACTTACTTGATAGACTGGCTATTGCATCACAACTGCAATTTATTACCACAAGGCCCTGGAGATGATGCGGAGGTCTTCCTCCAGAAGTTCAGCAAAGCCATATGGACTGCCACGACAGTGGCAGATACCGGAGCAGTATTGAATTATTCTTATGGTTGGAACTTTTTTTGTACCCGGCCACCAGTTCCAGCCGACTGCTTCGACGTATAATTTGAAGATGAAGTTAAAGGAAGAACTCTATTGTCACCGCCAGTTTTTAGATGGCTACAGTGCATCAGATCCTCCCATCTGATGTACAGAAATAAAGACAGCTGCACGTTTGAACCGTATCTACCAAGCCGGTTCGCTCGTCAGTTCGGATATAACCAACTTCATGTTAGCAATCCTTCCACCAGTTTTCGTCATTATGGGAAGCTGATTGATGGTGTAAGAGGCTGGAGATATTTTAGCACTGCCTGTACCGGTGCCAAATTTCAAATATCGACTGCTACAAGCACCACTGATTGTAGGTGTTATCATCACATCAAAGCCCGTGGCTCCTCCTCCTCCTCAAGAAGACATTTATGAAGAAAACGCAGAGTCTGAGGAAGAGGAGTCTACTTCAGAAGAAGAAGATGCTCAAGAAGAATGCCTTCAATCTATGGAGGTACAACAAGAGCCCGAAGTGCAGGCTCAGCCAGAATCGTCTCCTTCTGTTGAGGGCGGAGATAAAGAACAAACTACAGTAGAACCTACTGTAGATGATAAAGCGGCTGCGGAGGAAGAATTAGACTTCAACAAAGAACCAGTTGTAGAAAAACCTACTACAACTGAAATACTTGAAGATCTTGCAGAGCCGGTAGCCGAAAAAGGTGATGAAGACATAGTCGAATCATCAACTGAAGCTGGGAAAGTTGTAATAACATCTTCTGCTATTACTACTGATTCAGTACAAGTTGATGAAGAGATAATGCCCGAACCGGAGTCAGCTGCCATAACTACCATTCTACCCGCACCAATTACCGCCACCGAAACTCACGTAGTTTCGACTCCAGAAACGGCTGGAGTAACAAATGCTGAAGATACTATTCCTGAAGCTCCTGGGGATCAGTTGGCCATAGTAGCAACGACAATAATGACCTCATCTCAGTCTGCTACTAATGTCACGCCCCAGAACCAGAATACTGGAGAGCCGGGGCGAACATAGCCAGCTACGTATAATGGAATAGAATCCACCCCAGTATACGGTCACGGCTTTCTAGATATATAAGGATTTATCTACAAGCCAACAGTCACTTAGGGTCATGAACAAGCCTTGTGTCTCAATCACAAGCAAGCAAGTAAAGTTACAAGATGTAAGATCACCAAATATACAATAGTAAGGCATCCCAAATATTACATATTCAGCTGATCATGAAGCTAGTCATTATAAAATATGAGGACTAGCAAGAGTTTCAGTCATACATGATCAACCCGAGGATATGTCAATCATGTTACAGCCCGTAGGCAGACAGTAATAAAGTACAATCGAGCTAACACGTGCTCGTCGGCTAAATGCCTCAAAAGAATATTTTTACAATAGAGTGGGAGAGACAAAATAAACTCACTCATTGCCAGGATTCCTTCTAGTGGTCACCATTTGGCTGGAAAGTCGGTAGATCCTCTGGAGCTGCTCCAGAATCTAGCCATACAAAACCAGCTGGGTCAGACCCCAGAAAGAGCAAGTGCCACAAAGGAGGCTTCACTTAGGAACTAAAACCAGCAATTAGCACAAGAATATAATTACAAAATAAAAGACAGTAATTATGGAAAAGTATGACATGTGATATACGATGAGATAACCATAGGACTATTCAGATAACCAGGTTACAACCCGTAAACCAAACAAGGATCGGGGTTGTAACCCTTCGTCTGAACGGAACTTGGTTTCTCCCACCATTTATCGGCAAGATAATATAAGAAATCAGGACATGTAATAATCTTGTACAGGATCAAGACAAGACTAGACTGAGTAGACTCCATCCAACATTCACGGCCAAGCAATACGTAAGGCTTAATACTTTAACTAACTAGGATTATCACATGCCTAGTTACTAGCAAGATGCAGTAAGATATTCCTCCAGCCACAAGTCCTGCAGCTAATCCAGGCTATCCGGACGCAATTAGGGATTGAATTCAAGTGGGTACATCGTCCAGGAAACGTATGTACCTTTAGGTGACTTAGAGGGTGCAACACATGACAGTGTGCTGGAAATGTGCCCTATTCGACGGTAGGCTACAGATCCCGAGTGGGGCGTCCAGATAACATGATTGCCTGTAGCTGGGAAATCTCTTCATGACTACTGTGTTATTCTAGTTATTAGCCTTAGTCCTTTTTAGTAGGTACCCCTGACCGTGGTACTCAGGGGTCCCTGTCCTAGACATGATACAAGACAAGACGGGTTCATTGGTACAAGCACAATCGTCCACGGTGTCCAGGTCATTCAATCTTGTCATGACATGCTAGCCGTCGTAACAGCATATCGAGATATATCATATCAGGTTTATCATGTCAAGTTTATTATGTCAAATTTATCATGTCAAGTTTACTTGTCAGGAGTGCGTCACGTCGGGCCACTATCATGTCATGTCATGTTCACTGTCAGGAGTGTGCCACGACGGGCCACTATCAAGTCATGTCATTGTCAAAAGTGTACCACAACGGATCACCATCGTGTCAGAGAATATATTAAAATTAATGGCACAAGCATACAAGTGGTAATTAAATATTAGCAGGGACAAGGACGTGGACTCATGCGACTTAGGAAAAATTAGGCCATATGCGGCCAACAAGTGCCAAGGCAATTATTTGAGGCCATGCGACCAAGTAATATTGTTAAGGCATGCAAGCCTATGCGGCCATGCTAAATATTTAAGCATGCTAGCAATGCAAAGGGCCAGGCTGGAAATGCTAGCTTAAATAAATAATTAAGCATGCAAAGGGCCATGCAAGCAAAAGGCTTATGTAAGAAAAAAATACATGCGGCCAGCTATATTCAAATCCATGCTGCCAACATTGTTTCATGCGGCCAAGCTATGTTTAAATCTATGCGGCCAACATTGTTTCATGCGGCCAAGTAATATTGTTAAGGAATTACAAATGCATGCAAACTAATATGTAAGCATGCATTAATGCAAGCTAATACATACACTTTAATGGCTAATTCATGCAATTAATGGCTATAAGCATGTAAGCACATGCCGATGCATGCATTAAATGCTAAATTATTACTAATGCATGCAAATTTATTACTAATGCATTGGCTAGCTAAAGAATTTCATGCGGCCAAGCTAGGAATAGTATTCATGTGGCCAGGCTAGGAATAGTATTCATGAGGCAAAAAAATATAATATTAAATATATATAGTGGCCATGCGGCCAAAAGTTGTTTAGTGGCCATGCGGCCACAAATAAATAAATGGCCAATGGCCATGCAGCCAAAAGTTGTTTAGTGGCCATGCGACTCAATCAAATGGCCTATGCGGCCATAAATATTTTAATGGCCAATGGCCTATGTGGCTATGAAATAGTTTAATGGCCATGCAGAGATTTGCATATGCGGCCAGCCATGTGCTGATGGCCTATGCGGCCAACAAGAATTCTTGGCCATGCGGCCAACAAGAATTCTTGGCCATGCGGCCAACAAAGAATCCTTGGCCATGCATGCGATTAGTAAAAGGCCATGCAATGCTAATAATGCATGCGGCCAACAGAATTCTTGGCCATGCAAATTGCTAATGCTAATAATGCATGCAATTAGTAAAAGGCCATGCAATGCTAATAATGCATGGCCACGTGTAGTGCAAATAATGCACTAATTATTTCCATGCACTAATTACTTGTCCATATGCGGCCAAGTAGTTTCCATATGCGGCCAGCTTTGTTCCCATATGCGGCCAGCTTTGTTCCCATATGCGGCCAGCTTGGTTCCCATATGCGGCTGACTTTGTCTTGGCCATGCAATAATTAATGCTCATGCGGCTCAGAGCTAAAAATGCTCATGCGACTCAGAATAAAAATAATGGCTCCCACAGAGAATATGTCCATAAAAAATACCATAGCCTCCATGCTCCTCCAAACAACAATAGGAACCCAAATTCAGACCCCCATAGGTCAAATTTGGATAAAATAGAATTCTCTACAACATGGAACTATCCAATAGCAAAAATATGCAGGTTTGATAGATCAAAACTCCTGAAAATCGAAAATACCACAAAGCTAGATTTACAAGAATTTAACCATAGAAATGAAAAATGCTAAGTACTAAAGTGGGTTAGAAACACATGAGGAAGACTATGGAATAATAAAAATGGACTTCCTCCATGAAGCAAGGTGCACTCGCCTAAACCTTCCACTCAGAGATTGGTGGAGAAGTAATGGTAGGAAAGAAGAACAGTTAATGAGGGGAGAGAAATATTTGGTAGAATATAAACACTACCAAAATACAGTCAATTAGCGACGGCATAAATCCGTCGCTAAACAGTCGCTAACGCGGTTAGCGACCGATCCCTGACGGCTTTTGGACATTTTTTTCCGTCGGCAATCAGCTCGTCGCTAATACAGTGCCGTCGCTAAGCAGTCGTCGGAGCGACGGTTTAGCGACGGCGTTTCGTCATCTTTATACAAAGCCTTAACGACGGATTTGCGGCGGATTATCGTCGATTGTTAGTTTAAAGTACTATAACTCTGTTAGAAAATAGCGACGGATATTCCGTCGGTTACCCGTCGTAACTGTGTATCAGAGAGTATCATTCGGTCGCTATTCCGTCGCAAATTGTCGCTAAACTACGACGGATGAGCGACGCATTACCGACGGATTATCCGTCGCCTAGGTTCTGTAAATTGTCAAACATTTCCAGAACCTTCGCGACGGACTATCCGTCGGTAATCCGTCGTAACCTCGTATCAGAATGTATCATTTCGTTGCTATTCCGTCGAAATACGGTCGGTAATTTTGACGCTTTACCGACGGATTATCGACGGCGAATCCGTCGCCAAGGTTCTGGAAATGTATCACATTTCCAGAACCTTGGCGACGGATAATTAGTCGATAGTACGTCGCAAATCCGTCGACCTGACGACGGATTAGCGACGGCAAAGCCGTCGCCAAGGTTCTGGAAATGTATCACATTTCCAGAACCTTGGCGACGGATAATTAGTCGATAGTAGGTCGCAAAGCCGTCGACTTTGTCGACTGACTACCGACGGATAATCCGTCGCCAAAGTTCTGGAAATGTATCACATTTCCAGAACCTTGGCGACGGATTATCCGTCGATAGGCAGCCGCTATTCCGTCGAACTGTCGACTGCTTGTCGACGGATAATCCGTCGCCATTGTTCTGGTAGTGAATCCCATTTCCAGAACCTTGGCGACGGATTATCCGTCGGTAGTAAGTAGCAAAACAGTCGCTACCTGGAAACAGTTATGAAACTCCAGTTAGCGACGGATAATCCGTCACTAGTCAGTCGGAAACTGGAATTACCCGTCGCTAATCAGTCACGAGTCCGTCGCTAACTGAGACATTTTTGAAAAAAAAAATGCAGGGCTTTCCCAGTTCACACATAAACCCAATATGCACATACACAAATATAATGCCCACCAATATCCCAAAAATATCACAAATATTCCAAATTTCCACAATATTCCAAAATATCCCAAAAATTTCCACAAATATCCCAAAAATATCACAAATATTCCAAATTCTTCAACATTTTCACAAATACTACAAAATTATCACAAATATTCCAAATTTTCTTATACAATTTTTCAAGGTTGGGGTGGTGATAATCCCTGGTGCGACCGCTGAATATAGCGCTCCGCCTCGTACGGCGGCAAGCTCTCGAGGACATTGGGCGGTAGTTGGCGTAGCTGCTCTGGCGTCATTAAATCAAGGAGTGCCGTCATACTCGGAGGCGGTACCAGAGGGGCAGCAGGGTTGAAAGAAAGACGACCAGCAGAAGACGGACCGGCACCAGGAGAAGACGGACCCGCACCAGTAGAAGACGAAGGCGGAATGATCCTGGCAACTTGTTCCTTCAAGGACATCACCACCTCCTGCAGCTGCGAAATCTGCGACCTAACATCTTCGTTTCCCGAGGCCGCGGGAGGAGGCGGTGGCGGTGGCGGTGGCATTCTCTGCGTTGCCATGTGCAACGGTCCTAGGGAGCCGACTCCGTACAGGTGCCCTTTCTTAAAGCCGCCGACGGTATCTACGAACAAGTCGTTGCGAGCGGCCAAAGAAGTGGGCGTCCGCGTCCGGGCGGACGTCGATTCACCGACATCCTCGGTCTCAGTTAACTCAGCCCGACTAAGGGCCTCGCGATACTTAGCCTACAATTCAAGGTTATAACCTAGGCTGTCAAAGATACGTATCGTGTACTGATTAACTTGATTACACTATTGTGTATCATAAGATATATATTCCCTAGGAAATTTGATCACAAACTAATACAACACTTCATATATGGATAAATTAACACACTGAGCAATAATAAAAAGCTTTGTAAAGCAGTAAGTGATAAATTCACCATAAATTTGATAATAGAGCAAAAAACTAAAACATTAGTATTACTTTTTGGTTATTAGTACTACATGATTGTATTATTCATGAGTTTAAAAACATTAAGAACTTGATTCTTAATAACCATTTTTTTAGATAAATGATGGGATTGATTCTTAACAACCATGAGTATGTTGATGTTCAAATAATGTTTTTCATGCAGATTCAATATTTCACTAAGCTAAGTGTGAATCCTAAGTTTACCTAAGTTATAGTCCGAATACTTTTAATTCTAACGTAAATCTCATAAAAATAAGTACTTACATCAGTATTCTTGGCCCTATCGTCGACGAAGTTCCCGTCCTTCCGTCTCTTGTGCGTATGCTGGAACACGTCGTGCATGGTGACCGATTCTGGATCCCTTCCCTCCTTCACCGCCCGTTGGACCTGCGCGCATACAAAATTTCCGTAGAACTTAATTAACTCCGTATATTAATAATACATAATTCGATATTAACTCCGTATATTAATAATACAAAATCTCACCAGATCTGCAAGCGTCGCTGCATGGGACCTTGATCCCCCCGTATGAAGCCCCGCGGCCTGTCGGTTCGCCTTCGCCTTCTCTGATTTCTCCTTGTACGCAGGAGTATTCATCTGTTCTAAGAGCTGCTCATAATAGTCCCACCGGAGCCAATTCGGACACGTATGCGCCGCTTTCAGGTCATGAATCATATCGCGTATCTTCTTCGACGCGACAGTTTTGTAGGTCCTGCGGATCGCGTCCTCACGATGGGGGGGCCACCAGAACGTCGTCTAACATAAAAATTCAATATCACGGTCTTTAAAAAATGGTTGATTAAAGATTAACTAATAATTAACTAAAAGATATAGATATATACCCTCAACTCGTCGAGCCAGACGTACTTCAAGTTTGGAGGCACCGACGAAAAGTTGAGGTAGCCACCATGGAAGTTAGCCCTGATAATCTTTCCAAGAACCCTGGCGACATTATACGGAAAAAACCTACAAAGAAGAAACGACTGGATTATTAACTTCAATAAATGAAAGGAATTTAATAAATTATCTTAAATTTACTTACGAGGTCCCCGCGGGCCATAGCTCTCGTCGGAACTCGCCTCTCGGCCTCTCTGGTAGCGTCGGAGGATCCGCGGCTTCGCGCATGTACTCCCCAGTAACCGGATGTAACCAACAATGGGGGTACTCTGAGGCCCACGGTGCAGAGGGATCCACTGGTGGATCCGCTGGTGAGTCCGACGATCGCGGATCGCGATCGGATCCGCTAGCAGATCTAGTCTCCTGCCTCGATGAAGTTGTCGATCGACGGTGGGATGCGTCTGTGCCCGGTGTACTCTCCGGGTCGGCCTCGGTGGATGGGGACACATCCCGGGAAGTTGGAATACGACCACGACCACGACCAGCACCACCGCCAGCACCAGCACCACGACCAGCACCAGCACCAGCACCACGACCAGCACCAGCACCACGACCAGCACCAGGACCACGAGAACGGCCCCGGCCAGCCATCATGACCTGTAAATAGAACACATAAACATAATTAACAATATAAAAATGTAAATGAATATAAAATTCTAAACTAAAATATACATACCACCAGCAGGAAGACGAGTGCCGCCGCGAAGAAGACTAGGAGTGCCATCTGCAATAAGTAAATAATCGAATGAAAAAAACATGAATTCACGTAATTGCTTTTATGAGGTCAAACTTATAAGGAGTCTTCGTACACATCCATGGTGGCAAACTTATAAGGAGTTTTTAATATACAACAATATTAAAAACCTAATCATCGTCTTCGTTCTCATCCTCGGCCTCGTCTTCATCATCATCCTCATCCTCATCTTTATCGTCGATTTCATCTGTATCCTCATCCCCATCAAATTCGTCTTCTTCTTCTTCTTCTTCTTCTTCTTCTTCTTCTTCTGCCTCAATATTTGGGACAAGATGCCTCTTTCTCCCATGGTTGACAGCTAAGTCTTGTGTATCAACCTCTTCCTCCCCTCTATTTTCTTCAACAATATCTTCAACATCTATTGTATCCGAGTGTTGTCCCAAGTATTGGGACTTTTCGATCTGGTCCTCTTGGTATGCTAGGTCTCCAACGTTGAATGTATTTCTAGATTTAATCTTGCATACCGCCCACCAGTCAAATCGATCTCTACGACGCCTTGGGTAGCTTGTATAGTAGACTTGAACAGCCTGACTTGCTATCGCAAATGTATCGGACCCTGTATACCTCCTGCGATAATTTATATCGACGAATCCAAATTGTTTATCGATTCTCCAACCGATATTTGGTGTCGTATCGAACCACTCACATTTGAACATCACAATATGCATATCATAAGGGCCAGTATATTGTAAATCTACAATATCCCGAAGCACTCCATAATAGTCGAAATCCGGTTCGTCGTCATAGATGGTGCCTCTTATGCAAACACCGGAATCCTTGGTACTGATGCCATCATTGATAAATCCGACATTTATAGCATTTTTAGTTGCCTTAAACCTGAAGCCATTAACGACATAGCCTGGCCAAGTCTTTGTTTGCTTCTTCGGTCCCATTGCCAGATAACGAACACACTCATTAGTGAGTGTTGTTTCAGGCAATAAAACCTGTAAACAAAAATTTATAATTTAAATGTTTTAGATTATATATTTCTAATCTCAGTTACTTAGGTATTTTATAAGAATATATAAAATCTCAGTTACTTACGTATTTGTGAAACCATGACGGAAATGTACAATCAACCTCTCTTTGAAGTCCCTCATCGGTAATATCGGGTGTCCTCATTTTGACTTCCTCTCTAAATACACTATTAGAGAAAAAAAATATATAATTAAAGTTACTTCAACAAAATCGAGATTATAACGAGTGCAAGTGTACTAACTTACTTCTCCAAATCTCTCACTTCTTGTATGTCACAGTTTAACAAGACATATCGGTGAGCGGCATCATACTCGTCGTCAGTCAACCACCGTTTTTTACTAGCCCCAACAGGCTTGCCCCTTACATTGAATATACCTCCATCCTCAACGTCCTCGTCATTCCTTTGAGGTCTATTTCGATTTGTCTTAACATGAGTATCGAAATAAATGGAGCAGAAGTTTGACACCTCTTCGATAAGATATGCTTCGCATATCGAAGCCTCTATATGAGCCTTGTTGCCAACTTTCTTCTTCAGATGGTGTAGGTATCTAGAGAGACAAATTATCTTGAGAATTAAGAATGAATTTTAAAACCCACTGAAATTCAACTTAAATTATATCAATTTTTATGTACCTTTCAAATGGGTACATCCATCGATAATGAACAGATGCACCGACACGGGCTTCGTATGCTAGATGAATCGGTAGATGCTCCATGCTGTCGAAGAAGCCAGGAGGAAATATTTTCTCCAACTTGCAAATTGTTAAGATAATCTTCTCTTCAAGTTCAACCATGTGTTGCACAGTCAACTTAGTTGAACAAATATCCCTAAAGAATATTGATAGTTCGGCCAACGGAACCCATACAGCAGAAGGCAACAACTCTTTCAAAGCAATGGGCAGTAATCTTTCCATAAACACGTGGCAGTCATGACTCTTCATTCCCGTTAGCTTGCGTTCATTGAGATCAACGCATCTAGACAAATTCGATACATAGCCGTCGGGAAATCTTAAAGTAGATACCCACTTGCAGATTATTAATCTATCTTCCTTGCTCAATGTGTATTGTGCTATCGGCTTAGTTATTTGTCCACCAGCTCCCCTTTGTATCAAGTTCAGATAAGGACGCTTGCATATCTCGGCAATGTCTTGTCTTGCTTTTGGATTGTCCTTCGTCTTTCCTTTAATATCCATGACGGTATTGAAGACATTATCGAACACATTCTTTTCGATATGCATAACATCAAGATTATGCCTTATAAGATTATCTTTCCAATAGGGCAAGTCCCAGAAGATACTCCGTTTGGTCCAGTTATGGGTTCGTCCGAAACCATCGACACGATTGTTCGATGGATCTTCCATTACAGTAGGCAAGTCCTTTACATCTTCCCAAATATCGTTTCCCGACAATCTGGCAGGCGGATGAGAAAATTCTTGTTTTCCAGCTCTGAACGCGTCCTTGTTCTTTCTCCAAGGATGACTCGCGGGCAGAAATTGACGATGACAATCAAAGAAAGAAGTTTTTCCTCCATGCTTAAGGCGGAACGCCTGACTATTTTGCATGCATATCGGACAAGACATGGTGCCGTGAGTACTCCATCCCGACAGCATACCGTATGCGGGAAAATTATTGATTGTCCATATCAGTGAAGCTCTCATCTGAAAGTTCTGTTTCCTGGAAATATCATAGGTATCGATGCCGATCTCCCACAGCTGTTTCAGCTCATCCACCAACGGCTGTAAATATATATCAATATTCTTCGTCGGATTTTTGGGACCCGGTATGATAGCTGTCAAGAACATATAAGGAGTCTTCATACACATCCATGGTGGCAGATTGTAAGGTGTCAGAATGACCGGCCAGCAGGAGTATTGAGATCCCGACTGCCCGAAAGGGGCGAAGCCATCAGAACATAGCCCCATACGTACATTTCTAGGCTCTGCAGCAAAATCTGGATGACGAAAATCGAAATATTTCCACGCCTCTCCATCCGAAGGATGTGACAATTCTCCATCGTCCTTTGTGCGTTCTAAGTTGTGCCACGTCATGTGTTCTGCTGTATTCTGAGACATATACATCCTCTGCAAGCGCTTTGTGATCGACAAGTAATGCATATACTTGTAAGGACGTCGTTTTCTAGTTGACTTTCCTTTTCTCCTGACGGGCTTGTAACGATCCGCATTACAGAAGCTGCAACTTTCTATATCCTCATTCTCCTTGTAGTACAACATGCATCCGTTGTGACAACAATCTATCTTCTCGTACCCCAGTCCCAGTTGTCGGACCATCATCTTCGACTTGTAGAAGTTATTTGGAAGCTCTTTTGATTCCTTCGGTAACACCTCCTTGATTAGTTGTGTAATCCGATCATAGCAAGTTTGTGCCAAGTTAAAATCGGACTTTATGTTCAACAACCGCATCGTCACTGACAGTACGGAATGTGTCTCACAACCAAGATATAGAGGAGTTTCAGCATCCTGAAACATATCATAGAACTCCTTCGCCTCGGGATTAGGATCCTCCGGATCAAAATTAGGCCCTGCCGCGTCGTACACCATATCTCGTGCAAGGTTCTGCATGTCTCCATAATCAATAGAGCATTCCTCGTCTTCGACGACAAAATTTGTTGCAGCATTATCATCAAAAGCATAAGTAGCAGCATTCGCAACCTGTCTTTCCGCATATAGTTCACCTTGCGATGACCACAGGTCGTAATCACGTACGAAACCCTTACGGGTCAAATGATCTCTAACACTCGCCACTTCTTCGTAACGTCTATTGCGACAATTACGACATGGACACTTGATTTTGTTACCGTCCATATACTGAGCTTTGCTCATGGCATACTTAAGAAACACTTCCACGCCTGCCTGAAAATCGTCACTCACACCTATTCTGCTCTCGTGTTGTCGTTTGTATATCCATGTACGATCAACAAAGTAACGATTCATGCTCGATTTGATGTGAATATCTGTATCGTAAGACAAACTAAACATAAGAATTAATAGCCCGATACCGATACTCATATCGTAAGAAAAACTAAACTTGTGGATAACACGCTAGGCCTACGACGAGGCTACTTAGTATCACAATCTAACATAATTAGTATATAATCATGTAATTGGTGGATCCGCTAACTAGTAAGCCGGATGTACTTAATATCAGAGAGTATCAGATTAGTATCAGTATATAGGTTAGGTAGACCGTATCAAACGCATATCGGAATAGTAGGCCGAGTAGGAGGCCGAGATAGTCGAATGAGAAGAAGGGAAGAAAGGAGGAGCAGATGGGTCCAGAGCCATGGTGGAGGAGGAGAAGTAACATGAGAGCAGTTTCCGTCGTAACATCTTCTGGCTCTGCTGGCAACTGAAGTCCAGATGCTACAAAGGACGATCCTTCGCTGAAATCGACTACAACACCCATCAATTCAAGTTCATTCCTATATGAGTATATTCCAATGCCATAGAGGAAGGTCAACAAACTGATGGCTTCTATGGCATTGGAATCTACTCATATAGGAATGAACTTGAACTGATGGGTGTTGTAGTCGATTTCAGCGAAGGATCGTCCTTTGTAGCATCTGGACTTCAGTTGCCAGCAGAGCCAGAAGATGTTACGACGGAAACTGCTCTCATGTTACTTCTCCTCCTCCACCATGGCTCTGGACCCATCTGCTCCTCCTTTCTTTCCTTCTTCTCATTCGACTATCTCGGCCTCCTACTCGGCCAACTATTCCGATACCGATACTTTGAACCTTGATCTTAACCCAAACCGATATACTGATGATACTAATCCGCTACGCCTGATACTAAGTATATACGGTCGATACCGATAGCGATAGTCCGATACCGATAGCGACAGTCCGATACCGATAGTTCGATCGATACCGATAGTTCGATACCGATAGTTCGATCGATACCGATAGTTCGATACCGATAGCGATCGTCCGATACCGATAGGGATCGTCCGATACCGATAGGGAAATCAATTCCTTGTCATTTCCTTTCCTTTGGAAAACTTTAATTCCCATTAATTTTTCTTTCCAATGTTCGGCAATGCCTAGGCCAAAGTCACATCTTGGTCAACCATGGTCAACTACACTAGTCAAACTAGGTCAAATTTAGCCCAAACAAGTCTAATAAGTCTCACTAGGCCTAACCAAGCCTATTCTAGCAAGCACACATCAATCCCAAGGCTATACAAGCCAACACATCACGCCATCACATTCATGCAAATATTTATTATATATAAGAGAAAGGAAGCTAGCATGTAAGCTATCTGTGTGTGTGAACAAAGAGGTGTACATGGAAGGGAATAGACTAGCTAAGTTATAAGTAACATGCATCTACATCCTACAATTATCTATATACATCATGGAAATCATTTAGAGAGGGTTACATGGCATAGTGGTTCACATATATGAAATCTAAATTTAACTAGCATTTAATAACAAGGTTAAGGGTTAACATTTACATATTAAAGTTCATTCAACAATGTAAACATGTTAACAATGTACTAGTTTTCTGGAATTGAGGGGTGTGAGTGTAATGTGAAGTGTGTGAGCTGAATGGTGAATACTGGAAGCAGTGAACATTGACATGCTCTGATACATGAGTATCAGAGTGCACAGAACATATGAAAATGAATGCAAGGCATGAAGATTTAGTGAAGAATGCAGTGTTTATGCAATGTATGCAGGGCAATGTGTGAATTTGAAGCCATAGCCATAGCATCATGTCGACCAGTCACTTAAGGATGTTTTAAGTGAATATTTTACTTAAAACAATATTTAAACTCATTCCTTCCAGTAGACCTTAGGTAGCCATAATTTTCTTGAGACAACAAGATAAAGTATAAATCAAAACCACTCAGGCCAAAAATGCTAAAAGCATAATCTTCTAGAAACAAAAGTTGAAAGCAAACCCATCTAAATGCTTAACTGATGTTAGAGTGAGTCCGCCCTATCTTTTAACATTAAATGTACCAATCAAAAATTGAGGTTTCAATCTACAGCTGAGTGTTTGGCAGGCAACTTCGCAGGGTACCCAATACTCTGTTTTCCAGATAAATTTTAAGCAACGAAGCGAAACCTTAAATGTTTCATGCATACCCTACAGCAGCAGAAGGGCACTCATGTAATTAAGATCAACAGATTTTAGACAACTTGTTATAAAAAATAAGCAAGTTCTCATCCTACTAGACTAATATTAAGTTCAGAAAATGACCCAAGAAAACCACTCACAAAGATGGTCAGCTCATGGAGAGTTTTTAAATGTCGTCTATCATCAAAAGGAACGCCTAGAATCATTCCAGAACTATGTTGATACATCACTCTCCTGGTACGGATTAACCAACAACAATGCCAAATATTTTTCCAAAACAAAAGGTATTTACTATCATAAGGTGGAGAAACTTACACGAGTCTATCCTTCCAACCTCATTATCAGTAATGTTAAAATATATTCAACAAAAGTACGACATGGGTATGGTAGAAACTTAGAGACAAATGATATAATTGTCACAAGATACACTACTTAAATAACCTGAAAAATAAGATGCTATGGCTTAATTATGAATATAGGATAATAGGACACAGATTTAGTGAAGAATGCAGTGTTTAAATAACATAAATTTAGCCGTTAGTTATGAATTTGAAGTTCAGAAAAATAGGGAAGAACTCTCTGATACTACACGTATCAGACAGATTATAGACACATTGAATTAATCAATAAATACAAGAATTTAGCACAATTTAAAGTTTGGCAATTAATAAAGCATGTGTACACGTGTCTTATGTGTCCTCACGTGTCCAGGAAACATGACACAGGCATGTCCAGAGTGGACACGACTCGTATATCAGAACACGATTCTGACTGAACGTGCCCCCCCCCTCCCGCGATCCCCACTCCACCATCCCCATCCCCTGTACACCACCGGCCCCCCTCTCCCCCCTACACCACCGGCCCCCCTCTGCCCCCTCCCTGCGGCCTCCCCCAACCCCTGGCCCCCTCCGTCCCCTACCCCCGGGGCCTCCATCTGCCGCCCCATCCCCCCCTCCCCCCCCCCCCCCGCGGCCTCCATCTGCCCCACCCCCTTTCCCCCGCGGTGTCCTACCACAGCCGACGCCGCCCCCCACAGTCGAGCACCGCGCAAGCGCGCGGTGGAGAGAGAGAGAGAGAGAGAGAGAGAGAGAGAGAGAGAGAGAGAGGGGGAGAGGGGATTACCTGGGAGAGAGAGAAGATCCGTCGAGAGAGAGCACCGCGGGAGAGAGAGAGAGAGAGAGGGAATGAATTTTGGGGGGAATGAAAAATTCCCCCCGTCGTTTCAATTTAAGTCTGGAACCTAACTTTTGCGACCGACTAGCGACGGATATAGTCGGTCGCTAGTACGTCGCTTAATTTTATAGTTACCGACGGGATATCCGTCGCTATGTAGTCGAAATAAATCCCGCCATTTCTCTCAACAATTCCCGCCATATAGTCGACAGTATAGCGACGGAAAATTTTCCGTCGCTATGTTCCAATTATGTTCCCGACTCTTTAGCGACGGATTATCGACCTTTTCTCACCATTAAAAAAAATAAAAAAAAATATTTTTTCTGGTCGTTATACTGTCGGTAATCCGCCGCTAATCGGTCGCTAAAGACGACCGAAAAAATCCGTCGCTAATTATCCGTCACTAATTGACTGTATTTTGGTAGTGAAATGAAGGTGGTGGTGGTAGATAGGTGGGTTGGTTCTCCAACAAAACCGAACCAAGCCAACAAGCCGAACCGAACCAAGATGAACCAAGCAAAGAAATGCCAAAACAAATCAAGCAGAAAAACATGCAATACGAGTCTAAATATGTACACGTATACCGAAATACGTAATACGAACCACGGGCATTACAACTTAGGCAAAACATCTGCTCCTAGTCTTCAGAGAAGAGATCTCGTAGACATCGTTGCAACGCCGAGCTCAAGTGCAGAAATGAATCTCTTAGTTGAGATTCATACTGATACTTTTTATAAGATTCTGGCAGCTTTGATCAAAATGGTCCTGAATAAGGGCCTCAGTTATGAAAGTCTGAAGGCGGCGATTGCTCTTACTATCAGAAATGTCGCCATGTTCAATAATGCAGCGAGAGCAGCGGCATTGGAGAAAGTCGTGGAAGGACTTGAACAGCCCATCAAAGAATATCTAAAGCTGTCAAGTGAAACCACTGAAAGTCTCATCCAAGAGGAGTATGACGCTTTATCAGCTGAATACCTCGCTCAGGAAACGACTTTTAATGAGGCCCTCCATGAGTACAGTATTAAGGTGGCCAAAGAAAAGGCTTTTTTGACTGAAGCGAAGCCCCAACTGGATATCCAGAGAAAAGCCTATGAAACTTCGAATATAAGAATTCATCAACAAAATGATAGAATTCGCGAAGTCGAGGCTGAGCTGGCTCGCATAAAGGCGGAGAGGGAGCAGATGATCACAGTTCGGGACCAGCAGCTAACTCAGAGCTCAATTTTGGAGGAACAAGTCTTCAGAGCTGAGACTACCATCAAAACCCTTGACGAAGCCAAGGACAAGATGATAGTCACTTTTGCTGGACTTTCTCACGTCTGTACTTCCGAAGCTCGACGCTCCGTAGCTACTAATAATGTATTGAGCTCTCGTAAAAAACGTCTAGCGGAGCTACAAAAAATTCTTGAAGATGTCTCTGCTCCGCCTTAGGAAAAATAAAGAATTTTTGTAACCTTCTATCTTTTTTTATTCTGTAATATTTACAAAAATGAATAAAATATTTGTTTTGTGATCCTATCATTTATTTTATAATTTAAACAATAGGTATGAGATAGAATAATACTCATCAGAGGTAATATGGACATGACAAGTTTTCTAAACTCAATAAATTATATCTATCCAGAGGTAATATGGACATGATAGATAATGAATCTCGTTTTCTGTTTAGAGTATACGATACTATCAGAGGTAATATGAACGTGACAGATCGTAACAACTCAAAAAAAATAGATTAATATCTATTCAGAGGCCAAAAGGACATGATAGATAGAAGAAGAAGTAGACTTAATATTTATTTAGAGGTCATGAGAACATGATAAATAATAAATATTTTTTTAATCAGCTGGTAAGACAGAAGATCAAAATTTTCTTTTAGGAAGACAAAATGATCATGTCACCCCCATTTCCTGTATTTCGTATTTGTACTCGTAATTTGATTTTGGCACGTATTTTATTTTTTCGACTTGCGGATTTTGGTTTCTCGTAAATGGGTTTGGACCACGGCTTGGTTTTATTTTGTGGAATTGGGTTGGTTTGATTAGATTTGGTTTAATATGAATTGGTACACTTTAACCTACACTCTACCCTCAACACAACACACCCACCCTCATTATATCTCCACCAACCTTTCTCTCTCCTCTTTATTTTCCATTAACAACTTCTTCTTCTTCCTTCTTCCACACAACTCCCCAACCCATAGGCAAGTGCACCTTGCCAACAAATAAGCACCCAATTTTATTTGTCTATTTGATAGATTAGGATATGTAGATCAACTTTAGAACTTGACATTTTATTATTTGGAGCTTTCATTCTTCTAGATCTAGGTTTTAACCATTTTCGAAAATCTTTGGTTTTGATCTATTAAACGTTGATTTTTGCTTGTTTTGATGCTTCCATGTGGAAGAGAATTCGATTTTACTCAAGTTAGAACTTTAAAAATCTAGATTTGGTTTTGATTTGACAAAGTTACGAAGATTTGAAGTTCTTGGTGTTCTTGGACCTGCTCTCGGCCAGGAAGAACATCCCTCTGCCTTGCGCTCTTTAGCGCATGGCCGGTTGTGCACCCCCGGCCTATGCACTTTAGCGCAGGGCCGATTGCGCATGACCTCAGCCAGTGCTTTGCGCTGCGCTGGATTGCGCTGGCGCAAGCCATCCATGCGCAAGCCAGCCATGCGCAAGCCGACCTCTGCGCAATCCACCCTTGCGTAATCCACCTCTGCACAATCCACCCTTGCGCAATCTACCTCTGCGCAATCCACCCCTTGCGCAATCCACCCCCCTGCGCAGTCTACCCTTGTGCAAGGTAACCCTTACGCAAGGCAACTCTTGTGCAGCTCTTCCATGCGCAGTACATACCCTGCGCAGCCCAACCCCTGACCCCCTTGTACAACCCACTTGTCTATGATGAATTGTTTATTTCTTTAAGCTTGGCTCTTCTATAGTCCTGTATATTGATATTTTATTAGATATTTTACGCCCATTTTATATCCTTACGCCTTTTGTCATGAACTTGATTTTACTTAATATGTTTGGAATGACTATTGTACATGGCATGGCATGACAAGGAACTAGCATAACACGACAGTGACCCGTAGTGGTGCACTCCTGACATGACCAACCTGACTTGATAGTGGCCCGTAGTGGCGCACTCCTGACAGTACCCTGACATGATTTATCTTGATAACTTGATAGTGATCCGTAGCGGCGCACTCCTGACTTGACTTGTAACTTGTAAACTTGACACCGTGGGTGTTCCTGCTTGCTTGCTTGTACAATCTACTTGTCTTGTCTTGTATCATGTCTAGGACGTGACTTCCTGGGTACCACGGCCAGGGACTCGCGCTAAATTGGATTAGGCTAATGATTAGATCAAACTAGAACATGGAGAATTCCTAGTCACAGGCAATCTCGTTATCTGGGCACTTTAATGGACTTGTAGCTTGCCGACGAGTAGAGCACATTTCTAGCACACTGTCATGTGTTGCACCCTCTAAGTCACCTAAGGGTACATTTGTCTCCCAGGCAATGTACCCACCTATAACTCTCAACCCGCGAAAGGATAACTGGATGGTCTGCAGGGCTTGGGACTGGAATTCTCACTTGCATCTTGTTAGTAATTAGGCTTGTGATAACCCTAGTTAGTTAAAGTAGTAAGCCGTAGTACTTGCTTGGCCGATTGTGAATGAATGGTGTCCAGCTCTGTCTAAGTCTTGTCTAGCCCCTGTACCTGGAACTCTTGATCATGATTGTTTTACTTATCTCTAACGATAAATGGGTAGAGACAGTGAGCTATTCAGGCGAAGGGGTACAATCCCGATCCTTGTTTGGTTTAAGGATTGTAACCTGGCTCCCGGAATGGTTCTACGTCCCTAGTCGTATATCGCCCTGTGTACTTTACTACTTGTACTTCTTTTATTCTTATGTTCTGATATGCTGGCTTTTGTTCTTATTTGTGGCCTCCTTGTGGCACTTGCTCTTTCTGGAGTTTGACCCAGCTGGTTTTGTGTGGCCAGGTTTTGGAGCAGCTCCCGAGGATCTACCAAGCTTCCAGTCCAATGGTGACAACTAGACGGAACCCGGGCCAAGAGTGGGTTTTCCTTTTTGTTTTACCCACTTATATGTAACTTTATTCTTTTGAGGCGTTTAGCCGACGAGCACCTGTTAGCTCGATGCACATTTACTTACTGTCTGCCTACGGGCTGTAAACATGATTAACAAATCCTAGGGTTGATCATGTATGACTGAACTCTTGCTAGTCCTATCATTTTGTACGACTAGCTTTATGATCATCCAATATGTAATATTTGGGAATCCTTATATATATATATTTGATGCTCTAATATCTTGTAACTTTGTTAATTGCTTGAGATTGAGACAATAGGCTTGACCTTAAGAGACTGCTGGCTTATAGTAAACTCTCATATCTAGACAGCCGTGACCGTATAGTTGAGATGTATTCTATTTCAATATACGTAGCTGGCTATGTCTGCCCCCGCTCTCCAGTATTCTGGTTCTGAGGCGTGACACGGTTTAAGTGGTGGCCCATGCAGGTCTTGACATTCAAGAAATGTGAGGGTTTACCGAATAGATGTCTCAATCAATATTCGTCCTTGATCTCTGCTCGTATCTTCAAATTCCTGAGAATCTCGACCTGATCACATTGCTTGTATCATTGATCTGTCCTGGTCCTTTCCTTATTGTTCCCTATGTCGTCTTATTCAGCGGCATTACTCCCGGACCTGCCAACCAGCCAGAGGGAGCTCGACAAGCACCCCAGCGCCAGGAAGATCAAGCTCAGCACTCTGGAGTAGCCTCCCGAGTTATGCTTTCCGGAGGCTCAGTACCTCCAGTTCAGGCAGCTCCGCCCGCTCAACCAGCTAGACAGGATGAGGGACCTTTGGTAGGGCTTATCAGAGAACTGCTTGCATCCCAAGATCGTCGAGGCGACGTCTTGCACCAGGAAGTTCATGATTCACTAAACCGAGGAGGTCCCCAAGGGAATCAGGCGTCCAATAGTTTCAAGCGCTTGAACCCTCCCTTCTTTGACGGCAGTGAAGATACGATTGCCGCGGACGCTTGGCTTCAGGATACCGAGGTGGTTCTAGAAACAGCTAGGACACCTGAAAATGAGAAGGTAGCGGTGGTACGCCTACAGTTGTTAGACTTGGCTCGCGATTGGTGGGCAGCTCAGGCCATGGGATTAGCAGCACCAGTTACTTGGGCGACATTCAGAGAGAGGTTCCAGACAAAGTACTTCGATGCGGTGGCACGATACGACCTGCAGACCAGATTCACCAACTTGAAGCAAGGAGACAGGACGGTCGATGGCTATGCGATCGAGTTTTCCAGGCTGAGTAGGTTCGCCCCCACTTTGGTGGCGACCGAGTTCGATTGGGCTCAGCGGTTCCAGCAAGGGCTGCACTTAGAGATATTATTGGCTGTGGAGCAGTTCGAGCACCAGACGTTCGATGCAGTGTTGAAGGCAGCAAGGAGGCATGAGTATACCTCCCGGAGAATTGTAGACAGGACCGGAGGCAGGAAGCGGTCCCACAGTCAGATGCACCAATCTTCAGCTCCAGCCCCGGCAACTAGGGGATTGACCATTGGAACTCCGAGGCGGGCGACCTCAGTGACGTCAGTTCAGCATTCAACCCCGACGTATCCGCAGCAGCAGAAGCAGAAGCAGTCTTCCACGGTAGGATGTTCGCATTGCGGAAAGCCGGGCCATGTAGTGGCAGAGTGTCGTAGGGCACAGGGATTGTGCCTGGCTTGTGGAGGAGCAGACCACCAGATAGGGACCTGCCCAAATAGGGGAGGTCCATCATCATCCAACCTTTCTAGTTCTTCGGTGAGAGGACCAGCCCCAGTTTCAGTCCAGCAGCAGCAGTAATAGCAGTACCCGAGGCCATTGGCGCCCCAGGCCCAGGCCTTTCAGCAGCAGAACCAGCAGCAGTTCACCCAGGCTCCAGCACACCAACAGAGGGGTTTCCAGCAGAGGGGACCTGCAGCTAGAGGTCAGGCTATGATGATGACCATGGAAGAAGAAGTTGCACCAGGTGAGGTAGTGGCAGGTACTATTCTCGTCAACACCTTTCCAGCATCTGTATTATTTGATTCTGGCGTATCGCATTCGTTCATGTCTGCACGATTCGCGACACGGATAGGATTGGAACCCGAGTCATTATCAGTGAGGCTCAATATACTTACTGGTAATGGTCTTGTGGGAGTAGATCGAGTGTTTTCCTCGTGTCAGATCGTAGTTAGCGGTAGAGAGTTCCCTACTAGGCTCATAGAGTTCCCTATGGCAGACTATGATGTAGTCCTAGGCATGGATTGGTTGAGGAACCATTATGCTAGGATAGACTGCCATGTTGGCAGAGTTGTCTTTAGTATTCCCGGAGGGCCAGAGTTTTCATTTTCCAGAGGCACAGTAGAGCCATCTCCTCCAGTATTGCGGATGGCAGTAGCAGCAGTGCAGTTGCCCCGGATAGTTGAAGAGTTTCCAGATGTCTTTCCAGAGGAACTTCCAGGGATGCCGCCAGAGCGGGAGATTGAGTTCACCATAGACTTGATCCCCGGGACAGCACCAGTATCAGAGCGAGTCTACAGAATGGCGCCTTCAGAGTTGGAGATTTTGTACAAGATGATTGAAGAACTCAGGACCAAGGGATTCATTCGTGCAAGTGGATCGTCTTGGGGAGCCCCGATGCTTCTTGTGAAAAAGAAGGATGGTACGTCTAGGCTATGTGTTGATTATCGTACCTTGAACTCAGTGACAATCAAGAACAGATACCCTTTCCCGAGGATAGATGACTTGTTTGATCAACTCAAGGGGGCTTCAGTTTTCTCGAAGATAGACTTGCGGTCAGGATACCACCAGATCAGAGTCAGAGAGCAGGACATCCCGAAGACGGCATTCAGATCTAGGTACGGGCATTGGGAGTTTCTAGTTATGTCCTTTGGAGCGACCAATGCGCCGGCAGTGTTCATGGACCTCATGAACCGTATTTTCATGCCTTACTTGGACCAGTTTGTGATTGTGTTCTTGGATGACATCCTGGTCTACAGCAAGAGTGAAGCAGAGCACGAACAGCATCTCAGAATTGTCCTCCAGATTCTCAGAGAGCACCAGTTGTACGCCAAGTTCAGTAAATGCGAGTTCTGGCTCGATCGCATTTCTTACTTGGGTCACATCATTACCAGAGGAGGAGTGGAAGTGGATTTCCAGAAGATTGTGGCCATCGAGTCATGGCCAGTACCCAGCTCAGTGGCAGAGGTTCGCAGCTTCCTTGGATTGGCCGGCTACTACCGGCGGTTCGTCTCTGATTTTGTAAGGATTTCAGCACCGATGACCCAGTTGACCCGCAAGGATGTGCCGTTCGTTTGGACAGCAGAATGCCAGGAATTATTTGAGAAGTTGAAGCGAGGTTTGATAACGGCTCCCATTCTTACCCTTCCAGATGGGACCGGAGGATTCACAGTTTATTGCGACGCTTCAGGCAGAGGATTGGGATGTGTTTTGATGCAGCATGGGAAGGTAATTGCTTATGCGTCACGTCAACTCCGTGATCATGAGAAGAATTATCCGACCCACGACTTGGAGCTAGCAGCAGTAGTGTTTGTACTTAAGTTGTGGAGGCACTACTTGTACGGAGACAGAGTGGAGATATTTACTGATCATAAGAGCCTGAAGTATGTTTTCACCCAGAAGGATCTTAATACGCGACAGAGAAGATGGCTCGAGCTACTGGTGGACTACGATATGGATTTACAGTATCATCCAGGGAAGGCCAACGTTGTAGCAGATGCGTTGAGCCGGAGAGCCGGAGTTTATTTCCTGACGGTGCAACCAGAGTTATTGTCGGATCTTCAGAAGATGGGAATTGAAGTGGTTCTTTCTTCCAATGTGGCCTTGATGGCCAGCCTACAGATTCAGTCCACCATAATTGAGAGGATCCGGACAGCACAGTTAACAGATTCCAAGATTCAGCGGCTCAGAGCAGAGTGCGAGGCAGGAAGAAGGCCAGAGTTATGTATTCATGAAGATGGTACCCTTCGACACGGCACGCGTCTTTGTATACCCAGTGGAGATATCAGACAGGAAGTCATGGCAGAGGATCACAGTTCGCAGTATTCCATCCACCCAGGCAGCACGAAGATGTACAGAGATATTCGTCAACACTTTTGGTGGAATGGTATGAAGAGAGAGATAGCCCGGTATGTCTCTCGATGTTTGGTTTGCCAACAGGTCAAGGCTGAACATCAGAGGCCAGCTAGACTTCTTCAACCCTTGCCGATCCCAGAATGGAAATGGAAACGCATAACCATGGATTTCGTGACTGGGTTACCCAGATCTCCGACAGGCAGAGATGCTATTTGGGTCATTGTGGACAGGCTTACCAAGGTGGCACACTTTCTTCCATTTAGAGTTGGACAGTCGACGGCACAGCTAGCAGAGATGTATCTCAGGCAGATCGTCAGACTTCACGGAGTGCCAGTCAGCATAGTATCAGACAGGGATACGAGATTCACATCGCACTTCTGGCGCAGTCTTCATCAAAGTTTGGGGACTCGTCTCAAGTTCAGCTCAGCGTATCATCTGCAGACAGATGGGCAGTCAGAGCATACTATACAAACTCTCGAAGATATGTTGCGGTCATATACCCTTGACTTCGGTGGTTCGTGGGAGGATTACCTGCACCTGGTGGAATTCTCATACAACAATAGTTTCCAGGCCAGTATCCAGATGGCACCCTTCGAGGCTCTGTATGGCAGGAAGTGCAGATCCCCGTTAGCATGGGACGATGTCGGAGAGAGGCAGATGCTCGGTCCAGAACTGATTTCTCAGACGGTTGAAGTGGTCAGGAAAGTCAGAGATCACCTCCGAGTTGCTCAGGATCGCCAGCGCCATTGGGCCGATGCTCATCGGCGTCCCTTAGAATTTGCCGTCGGCGACCATGTATTCCTTAGGATCTCGCCTACCCGCGGCGTCATTCGTTTTGGCGTACGAGGAAAGCTTAGTCCTAGGTATATAGGGTCGTTCGATATTCTAGAGCGAGTAGGCGATGTGTCCTATCGTCTCGCTCTTCCGCCGTCGCTAAGTGAGGTACATGATGTATTCCATGTATCCCAATTAAGACGGTACATCCCGGACCCGAGCCATATCCTAGATCATTCGGAATTGGTTGTTGGTACCAACCTTTCGTATGAGGAGAGGCCCGTGTCTATATTGGACCAGAGAGAAAAGACGCTCAAGAACAAGACTATTAACTTAGTCCGTGTTGCTTGGGGTCATCACTCTCTAGGTGAGTCAACGTGGGAGCGTGAGGACGACATCCGATCACGATATCCCTACCTGTTTGACTCGTGAGGTATAATGTCTTTCTTATGCCTTACGCTTTCCCTTTCCTTGCTTGCATTGTATGATTGCATGATTGAACTGCTTAGTGTAGCTTGTCTGTGCTTAGTATAGCTTGTCGTGGCAATCTCTAGCTCCTTGATTAAATTCCGAGGACGGAATTCTTTCAAGGTGGGTAGAATTGTCACCCCCATTTCCTGTATTTCATATTTGTACTCGTAATTGATTTTGGCACGTATTTTATTTTCTCGACTTGTGGATTTTGGTTTCTCGTAAATGGGTTTGGACCACGGCTTGGTTTTATTTTGTGGAATTGGGTTGGTTTGATTAGGTTTGGTTTAATATGAATTGGTACACTTTAACCTACACTCTACCCTCAACACAACACACCCACCCTCATTATATCTCCACCAACCTTTCTCTCTCCTCTTTATTCTCCATTAACAACTTCTTCTTCTTCCTTCTTCCACACAACTCCCCAACCCATAGGCAAGTGCACCTTGCCAACAAATAAGCACCCAATTTTATTTGTCCATTTGATAGATTAGGACATGTAGATCAACTTTAGAACTTGACATTTTGTGATTTGGAGCTTTCATTCTTCTAGATCTAGGTTTTAACCATTTTCGAAAATCTTTGGTTTTGATCTATTAAATGTTAATTTTTGCTTGTTTTGATGCTTCCATGTGGAAGAGAATTCGATTTTACTCAAGTTAGAACTTTAAAAATCTAGATTTGGTTTTGATTTGACAAAGTTACGAAGATTTGAAGTTCTTGGTGTTCTTGGACCTGCTCTCGGCCAGAAAGAACATCCCTCTGCCTTGCGCTCTTTAGCGCATGGTCGGTTGCGCACCCCCGGCCTGTGCTCTTTAGCGCAGGGCCGATTGCGCATGACCTCAGCCAGTGCTTTGCGCTGCGCTGGATTGCGCTAGCGCAAGCCATCCATGCGCAAGCCAGCCATGCGCAAGCCGACCTCTGCGCAATCCACCCTTGCGCAATCCACCTCTGCGCAATCTACCCTTGCGCAATCCACCTCTGCGCACTCCACCCCTTGCGCAATCCACCCCCCTGCGCAGTCTACCCTTGCGCAAGGTAACCCTTGCGCAAGGCAACTCTTGTGCAGCTCTTCCATGCGCAGTACATACCCTGCGCAGCCCAACCCCTGACCCCCCTTGCACAACCCACTTGTCTATGATGAATTATTTATTTCTTTAAGCTTGGCTCTTCTATAGTCCTGTATATTGATATTTTATTAGATATTTTACGCCCATTTTATATCCTTACGCCTTTTGTCATGAACTTAATTTTACTTAATATGTTTGGAATGACTATTGTACATGGCATGGCATGACAAGGAACTAGCATAACACGACAGTGACCCGTAGTGGTGTACTCCTGACATGACCAACCTGACTTGATAGTGGCCCGTAGTGGCGCACTCCTGACAGTACCCTGACATGATTTATCTTGATAACTTGATAGTGGCCCGTGGCGGCGCACTCCTGACTTGACTTGTAACTTGTAAACTTGACACCGTGGGTGTTCCTGCTTGCTTGCTTGTACAATCCACTTCTCTTGTCTTGCATCATGTCTAGGACGTGACTTCCTGGGTACCACGGCCAGGGACTTGCGCTAAATTGGATTAGGCTAATGATTAGATCAAACTAGAACATGAAGAATTCCCAGTCACAGGCAATCTCGTTATCTGGGCGCTTTAATGGACTTGTAGC
The DNA here is from genome assembly GCA_029216955.1 of Iris pallida. NCBI lineage: Eukaryota > Viridiplantae > Streptophyta > Magnoliopsida > Asparagales > Iridaceae > Iris > Iris pallida. Next base: position 12,519,494 of record JANAVB010007199.1, on the reverse strand, counting down.
TTGCCGACGAGTAGAGCACATTTCCAGTACACTGTCATGTGTTGCACCCTCTAAGTCACCTAAGGGTACATTTGTCTCCCGGGCAATGTACCCACCTATAACTCTCAACCCGCGGAAGGATAACTGGATGGTCTGCAGGGCTTGGGACTGGAATTCTCACTTGCATCTTGTTAGTAATTAGGCTTGTGATAACCCTAGTTAGTTAAAGTAGTAAGCCGTAGTACTTGCTTGGCCGATTGTGAATGAATGGTGTCCAGCTCTGTCTAAGTCTTGTCTAGCCCCTGTACCTGGAACTCTTGATCATGATTGTTTTACTTATCTCTAACGATAAATGGGTAGAGACAGTGAGCTATTCAGGCGAAGGGGTACAATCCCGGTCCTTGTTTGGTTTAAGGATTGTAACCTGGCTCCCGGAATGGTTTCACGTCCCTAGTTGTTTATCGCCTTGTGTACTTTACTACTTGTACTTCTTTTATTCTTATGTTCTGATATGCTGGCTTTTGTTCTTATTTGTGGCCTCCTTGTGGCACTTGCTCTTTCTGGGGTTTGACCCAGCTGGTTTTGTGTGGCCAGATTTCGGAGCAGCTCCCGAGGATCTACCAAGCTTCCAGTCCAATGGTGACAACTACACGGAACTCGGGCCAAGAGTGGGTTTTCCTTTTTGTTTCACCCACTTATATGTAAATTTATTCTTTTGAGGCGTTTAGCCGACGAGCACCTGTTAGCTCGATGTACATTTACTTACTGTCTGCCTACGGGCTGTAAACATGATTAACAAATCCTAGGGTTGATCATGTATGACTGAACTCTTGCTAGTCCTATCATTTTGTACGACTAGCTTCATGATCATCCAATATGTAATATTTGGGACGCCTTATATATATATTTCATGCTCTAATATCTTGTAACTCTGTTAATTGCTTGAGATTGAGACAATAGGGCTTGACCTTAAGAGACTGCTGGCTTGTAGAAAACCCTCATATCTAGACAGCCGTGACCGTATAGTTGAGATGTATTCTATTTCAATATACGTAGCTGGCTATGTCTGCCCCCGCTCTCCAGTATTCTGGTTCTGGGGCGTGACAGATCAGCTTAACCAAACATTGGTAGCTGGGGAATAAAGAAGAAATTCAAACATAATATTTCTTCAAGAATTTGCCATTGATCGGCATCATAAGCAAATCTCCATTAGGTTTAGACAACCTATAGGCACCATTGGAGAAGACTGTCTCGACTACATAAGGACCTTCCTATTTTGCTTGAAATTTTTCTTTGCTCTTATGAGTCATCACCATCGATCTTCGAACAGCTGGAACTAGCTCACCGACTTTAAATACCCTCTCTTTAACTTTACAATTGAAAGTTCGAGATATGCGGGCTTGATAAAGCTCAATGTGCTGTTGCGCTTGAAGACGCTTTTCGTCCAATCCTTCAAGTTCTTGAAGTCTCAACAGATCATTATTCTCTGTAGTTAACTCATTAGCAATGGCTATTCTAAGAGATGGAATCTGGATTTCTAGTAGAAGTACAGCCTCACATCCATAAACCAGTAAAAATGGTGTAAAACCAGTAGGAGTTCGGACTGTTGTTCGGTAAGCCCTTAAACATTCTCCAAGTTTTTCGTTCCAATTACGTTTATTAGAAGAGACAAACTTTTTGAGAAGTTTAATGATTGTCTTGTTAAAAACTTCGGCCAAACCATTAGCAGCTGGATTATAAGCTGTAGAAGCTAGATTTTGGATCTGATTCCTGTCACAGAATCGATAAAATGCTTGACTAACAAATTGTGGTCCATTGTCATGAATTATCCGTCGAGGAATCCCAAAACGATAAATAACATGGTGTTTAATGAAGCTAACCACATTAGATATTTTTACTTCAACAAGGGGAACCGCTTCCGCCCATTTAGAAAAGTAATCGGTTATAGCCAGTATAAACCGATGTCCCTTGACAGAAGGAGGGTTAATCGGACCAATAATATCCATGCCCTAAGCTTCGAAGGACCAAGAAGCTGCTGTAGGATATAAGAATTCAGATAGTCGGTGAATAAAATCAGCATGAATCTGACAGGCTTTACACTGTCTGGCATAATCCACAGCATCCGCTATCATGGAAGGCCAATAATACCCCATTCTTCGAATGCAGTCCTGTAATTTTGGACCTGGTTAATGAGCACCGTAGACACCATCATGAGCTTCACGAAGCGTTTGCTTAGCTTCATTTTCAGAGAGACAACGTAGCAAAAGTTCGTCATATGACCGACGTATAACATATGTAAGGAAGAATCATAGTAGAATCGAAATGATCGTCTCTTGATTGATGCAGCTTCTTTTGGATCTTCAGGTAAAATCCTATGAACCGCATAATCAATGAATGGACTTCTCCAATCCTTTTGTTGAGAACTTGATTCTGTAGTATGTTTGCAAAAACAAAAGTATGAACATTTATTGATACAAACTTTGTAAAAGATTACAATTTAAATTCTGGGAAAGGTACATATTTAGGAATCCAATCTAGATGACGATTGCTTTATCCCTTGGACGATGTGAACTCTAAAGACGAAGCCTCTGAAGTTGAAGACAACTCTGGAAACTGAAGGCAAAAGCCTCGGATGTTGAAGGCAAAAGCCTCGGAAGAATGCAGCAGCACTTGGGCAAGAACTCCTGGACTCTCTGAACTTTGAAGTCTGATCTCTCTGATTTCTGATTATTGATTCTTGATCCTTGTGAATGGAGACTTGAAACTCTATTTATAGAGTTCTGAGAAATAACTAACTTTTAGTTATTCTTTACTGCGCATGATGGATTGCACAGCAATTGGTTTGCGCAGTAATGGACTACGCAGTTGTTGTTGGATCATGGGCTAACTGTCTTGGACACATGACATCATTTGATTGAAATGCGCATGATTATGCACAGGCAGTTGCCACGAAATAAGCAATTGATGGCATGAATGCCACGTGTATTTTGTCATTTGTACTGATAGAACGCGCACATTGAATTACGCAGGTTTTGGATTGCGCAAACTTGAATTGCGCAGGAAATGGATTGCGCCAACATGGATTGCGCTGCCAGCTGTCCACGAGCGCCGTGCTGCACAATTAAACGAACGGCCGCCTCGATCTCTGCGCTGTCAGTTGTCAGAAGATTTGATTTGTGTCAGGTAATGATGGTGATTTGCCACGTCAGCCTGCGTACTCGAAAGTGTGCGCAATCTATCCTGCACAATCTAAAGGATGCGCAATCTGATGTCTGCACAGTTCATCTGAAAGTTGTATTTCTTGATTTTCTGACTTTGTTGATGTGTGCAACTTAATTTTTTTAGGACCTACAAAACCCCCATCAAAGTTTTCGAAAGTTGAACTTATTCAAAATTTTGAAATACTTTGAATTTTGAATATAAAACCAATTTGCGCACATAATGAGCTGTCTGCGCAATCTGAGGTTTTAGCCCATTTTTAGGCGCAATCTAAGGCGGCCGTTTCGACTTTGAAAAACTATAAATAGTTCCTCAATGCATTCGAAGTGTTCTTTACTTGCTTTCTTCTTGATCTTGAGAGAAAAAAACTTTTGAGCTCTTCCTTTCTTTCCTCTTCGACGATTGCAATGGCTCCCCGACGATCCTCTGCCGCCGCTAAGGGCAAGGCCCCCGCTGAATCATCAACTCGGGCTGTGCGCCGAGCTTCGCGCCATGAAACTGCTCACCCAACAATGATAGGTAGAGAACCCAAATCAAAAACTCTTTTTAGAGTTTTGATTTCACTGTTCCTTTCAGAATCCATCTCTTTTTAGAGATAGGATCATATTGCGCCACCCTTTTTAGGGTTTTAGTTGCATAAATCATTCCACCCTTCATTTTTATGAAGAATGACTCTCTGCGCGATCGGTTGAATTGTGCTGATAAAAGTCAGCACAATTTGCTGATTTGCGCGAGTCTGTCAGCGCAAACTGATGTTTATTTGTTTGCGCAAACTGATTATGCGCAATCTGATGTTTGCGCAATTTGATTTTTGTGCAAACTGAATCTTTGATTTTAACTTTGTACTGAAGATTTTTGTTTTCTCTGTCTGATGTAGTTAATACCGGAGAAGACCCAGAATATGAGAACTTCGTGGGGACCCTTTCAGAATCAGAGTATAAAGAGGACTTGTCACATGTACATTATCCTCAGTATGATCTGCCGACCTCCCGTCAGGCCATTTTGGTATCCCAGGACAATGAAACACTGCAATGTTTAATGAACGGATAACCTCTGGAAACGGCAGATGCTGTTATACACAAGAAACCATTATTCTTGTTTGGTGAAGCTTTCGAGAAAAGTTCTCAACCAAGACCGAAAATGGAAGAAAGAATTGTTCATCAGACGGATAGATCTTTCTCAATACCAAATATTCCACGCTGCCTCCCATTATCCCGGTATGCTCATGCGAGTTATCCGAGAAAGATGGAATGGAACCTTACTCCATTCCAAGATGCCCGTCCGGGAAGAATCTTTGTAAAGAAGGGACAGAACAAGAAAGATATGTTCTATAGTTCTTCTGAAAGGTACAGTGTTTTACTGAGAGGACTGAAACCCGGTTGCATTCCGCCGGAGAATTCTTCATTGTTAATGCCCGTCAGGACCCCAATTTTCGCAAATGAATTTGCGAAAGTCGAAGGAAGATATCCTGAACAGGACATCAGACTGACTGGATTAGTGAATCCAGATTTCAAAAGATGGAGCTGCATAGCAAATTGGATTCTGACCAAGTTTGAAGGCGAACTGCAGCAAATCAACTTATACCAAGCAGTGCATGCCACTGTCTATGGTTTTGCTCCGAACCCTCACCTGTTCTTGGCTTTAGCAGAGAGGTATAATTACAGAACAGGGACCTTCATGACTCTCGGCGGAGAAATTGGTTTTGCACTCCATGAGATGAAGTACATCTCTTTTCTGCCAATGGGAGATTTTCCATATGAAGAATTCGTCCCCACCAATGATGAATTGGACAGACTCCGGAGAGAAAATACAGAAATGGTAGCAGTATTCGAGGAACTGCTATGCCATTACAAGATCTGTTCTCTGTTCTATAAGAGTGCTACATCAAACACTTGCTATTCCTCGAAATGGCTACCTTATTTGTTCCTAAACCACATTCAAGAAGCAAAGACCAAGGAACATGACAGTTGTTATCCTGATTTCTTCAAACCATTGAGCAACACAGAGGTGATGAAGTTGATGGAAGAAAGTGGCGATTATGATAATCAAATGAAGGATGATTATCAATGCCCCCCTTTGAAGACAGGGGATACTCTCGAAAGTTACTTAAGAGTAGGATACAGACCGATGTCGAAGGAAGCCCAGTTAGCAGGGTTTCTGACACATTGGCTTCGTCGATTTGTAGTTTCGGGATCCAGTGCAGTAGACCGCTTCCACCGCGGTGTTCTTTTTGTGGCTGTTAGATTAGTCTTTGGCTATAAGATGGATCTTCTGTCAGCCATGACTTGTAAGCTGAATGCTGGTCTTCGTCTCTATGTCGATCTGATGCTGAAATCCAAGGGTGAAAAAGAATTCTCTCGATTGGAATTACCATATACATATCTATTTGGGTGGTTGCTCCTCCACCATCCCACTTTGATGGACCCCGACATGGGACCGGCAGATGGCAGCTTTTTACGAAGATACGCCAATGGTAAGTGGAAGTTCACTGCTCTAAGAGACTGCAGATATGCTCTAAATTTGAGCAAGGGATGGAATTTTTATTGTGCCAAGCCTCCTGCTGGTTACGAACAAATGCGAACAAATATGATTGATTCGCAGATGCATCCTCTGAGCCATGTAGCTTTTGAATGGTTGAAGACAATCCGACCTTCTCACTTGGTATACCGGTTCGAAGATGAATGTTATTTAGAGCCGTATCTTCCCAGTCGATTCGCTTGACAGTTCGGCTATGACCAATTCCATGTGGGGAATGCTATTACATGTCTTCAGGGAAAAGGTTATTTGATAGATGGAGCCCGGGCCTGGGCTTACTATAATGCTTGAGATACGAAATCGACGTTATCGATGCCTGTAAACAGCAACCATGGCCCTCGGATGCTGTTTACATACTCAGTTTTTTATACATCTTCAAATACCTTTGTCGAGAATTTCAACCTCGCAGATAACTTCGCATCTTCAACAAGAATGAAGAGAGGAGGAGTTGTCCTGTCGCTCATAGGAAATGAGGAGGTACATGAGCCAGAAGATGCACCTTTGGAAACCTCAAAGGATGTTATGTTCCCTCAAGAAGTTAATGTGCCACTACGTATCTCTTTGAAGGTGGGCAAATCTCCAGCAAAAAGGAGGAGAAGAGAGGATCCTCCTGCTCCAGCAGCAAAGAAGAAATTGATCTTGGATCACTCTTCTGAAAAGGTCACTACTCGATCTCAGTCTCGGCAGCTGGCCGGGTCAACTCAGCAAGAAGAGGCTATTACACCAACCTCTATCCAGAAACAAGTTGAGACTATAAATATAGAGAGCCCTAAGAGGCCACTAAAAAGAAAGAAGTTGGCCAACAGAAGAAATCGAGCTCCGTCTTCAATGGTAATGGACGCTACAGCTGGATTAATCTTGCCATCTCCCACTCCTATTTTAGAACCTAGGAATAAAACTCCTAGTCCTGAACATAGAGAGGAGGTTGAGCAAAGGACAGATCTTGCTCTGAGAACAGAGGCTAAAGAGCCTAGAGGAAGTACTATGGAGGAAGAGCAGAATATTGTACACTCTCTTTTACCTGCTACAGAGATTGTTGAACTTCCGCCTACTCCTAGAACCCTTCACGAAGAGGAAGATCGCAAAGTAATTGTAGCTCTGGAAGATTGCAGCTACAGCCCTCTGGATGACTATGGTGACCAAGCCGCGACCACTAGCAGGAATGCACCAGAAGAAGAAAAAGAAGATGAGGAGAGCTCTTCGTCTGAAAATATTAATGAATATATGCAAGATCCCGAAAGGGATGATGAAGAGCATATATCTCCTAATGCTGCCGATGATACTTCAGATCCTAAAAAGGATATTGAAGTGGAGGCGTCTTCAAAAAAAGTTGCTGATACCTTAAATCCTGAAGAGGATGTTGAGATAGAAATATCTCCAGAAAAAGCAGCAGATGAAGATGCTTCGAAAGAAACTCCCACCACCGGTCCTCAAGGTATGAAATTCAGCAATCTTCTCTTTAAAATAGATTGATAGCTAATATCTTTATTTGTATTTCTTGCAGATCTTGAGACTCTTCCAGCACCTCCGACGGACTTGGCTATAATGCCCGTAACAATGGTGGTTGTTAGTAGTAGTCATCATCTATCTTGTGGTTCTGAAGTGGACAGTAGCCAAGCTGTTGCGGCTGAAGTGACTTCTGCTCATCTGGAGTCTATTCCTGTAGGGAATAAGCCTATTGCTGAATTGAACCAAGGTAAGACTGTCTTCATTTAATCTTCTTGGTTATTGGCAAACGACTGGCAAAATAACAATTTTACTTTTGTAGAGGAACAACCAGGAGGGGCGACTAGCTCTACTTTGGCTCCTCTATTCAAAGAGCCAACCATCCAGACACAAAGAATCGAGCATCCTGCTGCCTCGTCTTCAACAGGAGTAGCTGCGACTCCTGGGACTCTGGCAATTAATCAGCAAGTTGTCCAATCATTCACCAGATGCTTCTTTGAATCGCTGGGACCTCTAGTTCATAAGATGATAGACAAAGAGGGAGCTGATTTCTTTATGGTTAGAAACCAAACTTCTCTTTTAGTAAGGGCTATAAGGGAGCAAGGAGACGAAGCTCAGGCCACTCTCCTTGACCACATATTGAATGAATTAGAAGTCTCCATAAAGAATTATAAGGAGCTCCAGAAGAAAGAAATGGAATCTCTAGTGCAGGCCGAGTTCGAACGAATGGCCCAGGCAGCTGATATAGAAAGGGTGAATCTTCAAAATCTTTTGGAGGCTTATTCCACAAAATCTGCTGAATACAACTCTAAGCTGGAATCAGTCACCTTGATGGCTGAAAGAAAAGGACAAAGAACTGCTGAACTAAGAGCAGAGATTGCTCGTCTCCAGAAAGAGTTAGAAGATGAAGATACTGGTCATCAAGTTGTAATTGAGCAATACAATGCTTTGATTCAGGAAAAGAATGAGTATGAGGCGACTCATGGTGCTGAGATTACCCGTCGGACGGTAGCCATGCCCGTTTTTAATGAAGAAACCGGGATGGAAGAGGCCAGAAGGATGGTGATATCCACTCATAAAGAAGAGCTGCAGACTCTGAAGCAGCAGATTGACAATTTGATAGTACCTCCTTCTTAATGGAACTTTTTGTACCTTTGTGTCTTTTATGGCTCATGTGCTTTTGTAATGCCTCATATTCTGGTTAATAAAAGACATTTTGCTGTGGCTCCATTATTTGTTGCATATCTTGTTTAGATATAAATAATAGAGATAGAAAATATATTCAGAGGTATGATATATTTCTTGATGATTTTGTAGAAAATAAATATATTCATTATATCTGCTCAGAGGTAATATGGACGTGGCAGAATATATTGAATATTATTATTTCAAATTGACAACTTAATCGAAAACGACAAGTTGCTGATATGGATGATGAACGATGATGAATCGTCAATGTATGTGAGATGAACGAAAAAACCGTCAAATGATGGAATGAACGGGCAAACCGTCAAAAATGGATGATAACGAACGGATAAACCGTCAAGTGATGATGAATGAACGGGTGAACCGTCAAGTGGTAATAAACGGATGAACCGTCAAGTGGTAATAAATGAACGGATGAACCGTCGGGGGGTAATGAACGGACGAACCATCAAGTGATAATGAACGGGCGAACCGTCGAATGAATGTGATAAATGAATGGATGAACCGTCGGATGAATGTTATAAATGAACGGATGAACCGTCAGATGAAATGAACGGGTGGACCGTCAGATGAATGTGTCGCTTCGTTGTTTGAGGAGTCTCTGCCTATAAATATAACAGAAATCTGACAGGAACGAGCACTTCTACTCTTCAACATAAAAATGTCGTCTGAAGAAGCATCCAAGAAGGCTGAAATCACCCCAAAGGCTCAGAAGGGCACTGAAGAATGCCCTGCCGATCCAGTTCAGCCGAAGGAGGCAAAAGCAGGCGAAGGTTCGTCTGCACCCAAGCCACCACGAGACATTCTGGACTTTCTGCTTGATCCAGGAAGGACTGAAGAAGAGGAAGCCATGAGGATGGCTGCTTGCAAATTTCTCGTGGGTTCCAGCAAGGAAGTTCTCAGCTCTTTTGCTGATCGTGTTTTCGAGAAGGACGGCAGTGGTCCGCGTCCAAATGTAGAGAAGGATGATAGTGACCTTCTTTAATATCATGTACTATCATATGATGAAATAAAATTTGCATTTTATTTATGAACTTGAACTTTGTCTGATGATTTACAAATATTTACATTCATACATAATACTTTTTAAGGAATTTGCCATTGATAGGCATCATAGCAACACGACCATTAAGTTCTGAAAGTTGATAAGCTCCATTTGAGAAGACTTTGCTTACAACATAGGGACCTTTCCACTTCGGATCAAATTTGCCTTTGCTCATATGAGTCATAGTCATAGGACATCTGACCGTTAGAACAAGGTCTCCTTGTTGGAAAGTTCTGACTTTAACTTTGCGGTTGAAAGTCTTCGAGATGCGAGCTTGGTATAATTCAATATGCTGCTGAGCCATTAATCGCTTCTCATCAAGTGCTTCTAACTCTTGAAGTCGAAGAAGATCATTATTTTCTGTAGTGAGTTCGTTAGCAAAGGCAATCCTTAAAGAAGGAATTTGCAGTTCCAGAGGAAGAACAGCTTCACAACCATACACCAGAGAAAAGGGTGTAAAGTCCGTAGGATTGCGGACTGTAGTTCAGTAGGCCCAAAGACATTCACCAAGTTTCTCGCTCCAGTTCCGTTTGTTAGTGGATACAAACTTCTTGAGGAGCTTGATAATGGTTTTGTTGAAAGCTTCAGCTAATCCATTAGCAGCAGGACTGTAAGCTGTTGAAGCGACGTTGTCAATCCGGTGATCATCGCAGAATCTGGTGAACTTTTGGCTGATGAACTGAGGTCCATTGTCATGGATGATTCTTCAAGGTACACCAAATCTGTATATGACATGGTGTTTAACAAAGTTGATGACGCTACTGGTTTTGACTTCAGCCAGAGGTATAGCTTCAGCCCACTTGGAGAAGTAGTCCGTTATTGCTAGTATAAATCGATATCCTCTAGAAGAAGGAGGATTGATGGGACCTATGACATCTATGCCCCAAGCTTCGAAAGGCCAGGAAGCAGCAGTCGGGTGTAAGAATTCCGATGGTTGATGAATAAAGTCTGCATGGATTTGACAAGCACGACATTTTCTTGCATATTCAATGGCATATGATACCATAGAGGGCCAGTAGTAACCCATTCTTCTGATGCGATCCTGTAGTTTAGGACCAGGTTGATGTGCTCCACAGACACCATCGTGAGCTTCACGCAAAACTTGTTTTGCTTTATCACCAACTAGACAACGTAGAAGAAGAACATCGTAAGTCTGTCGATAGAGAGTCTTGGTGGTTTAGTTGTAGTAGAATCGGAGAGATCGTCGACGAATACTCGTAGCCTCCTTAGGATCTTCGGGGAGTATGTCGTGAACCACGAAGTCGATGAAAGGAGTTCTCCAGTCCTCGTTGATAACATTGACTTCAGCAAGATTGCTGAATTCAATATTACGATTGTTTTCAACACAGAACAATTCTCGGTTGGAGACAACCACTACTTGCTATCTTTTGATAGGGATGGTTAAGACAGCTGCAAGGTTGGCCACGGCATCCGCTTCAGTATTGCAAGCTCGTCGAACATAGTCGATGAAGAAAGCTTTGAATGATGTAGCCATGTTGATTGCTGCTTCATGATAAGATACCAGATCTTGATGACGAACTTCATAGGTTCCTCTAACCTGATTAACAACCAGCTTAGAATCACCATAGACTTCGAGATATTCGACATCCAATTGCTTGGCTAACTGAAGACCGATGAGTAGGATATTGTACTCCGCTACATTATTGGAACATGATTCATCTAAAGAGTAAGCTCTTTGGATGGTCAATCCATCTGGAGAAACGAGAACCACTCCAACTCCTGCTACAATGGCACCATTTGGTCCGATTCTTGATGCACCGTCAAAGAATAGACGCCAGGTTGGACATTCTTCAGAAATCATATTGACTTTCAATGTCTCGTCTGGAATTTCATTATATAGCTTGGATGTTTCTGGTACAAGATGAGCTGCTAAGAAATCTGCCAGCGCTTGACCTTTGACAGACTTTTGCGGAACATATACCATATCATATTGAGCTAGCAGGATTGTCCATGTAGCCAGCCGAGAATTGAGTGTGCTGGGCTTTTTCATGAGTACCCGAAGAGGATTAACCCGGAATATGACATGAATAGTTTGTCCAATGATGTAATGCCTTGTCTTCTGCACAGCGAACATAAGAGCTAGGCATTCTTTCTCGACCGGACTATAACGGTGTTCAGCACCAATCATAGTACGACTGAGATAATAGATGGCCTGTTCATGACATTCTTTGTTCTTTTGGGCAAGTAAAGCACCCAAGGAATGATCCATAGCACGGACATACATCAAGAATAGAATGCCAGAGATTGGTGGCACCAAAACTGGTGGGTTCATAAGATATCTTTTGATATCGTCGAATGCTCGTTGACATTCTTCAGTCCAAATCAAAGATACACCCTTCTTCATTAGTTGAGTAAATGGTCTACAGCGTCCAAACAAGTTTGAAATGAATCTTCTGATGTACGCAAGTCGACCTTGGAATCCTCGTAGCTCTTTTAGGTTGTGTGGAGGACGCATCTCTTGAATGGCTTTGATCTTCTCGGGATCCACGTGTATGCCCTTAGAGGTAATGACGAAGCCGAGAAACTTGCCACTAGAGACACCCAAGAATGACTTGGTGGGATTCATCTTGAGTTGATGTTGGCGCATGAGATTGAAGATTGTTCTCAAATCTTGGATGTAATCTTCTTTTAGACGACTTTTGACGGCGATATCGTCAACATAACATTCGACAGTCTTGCGGAGATGATCTCTGAAGATGGTACTCATAGCCCGTTGGTAGGTTGCACCAGCATTCTTAAGACCAAATGGCATCACAGTGTAACAATAGACACCACGGGGAGTGCGAAAAGAAGTATGTTTTTCATCTTCGGGATTCATCTTGATCTGATTATATCCAGAGAATCCATCCATGAAAGATATTCGCTCGAATCCACAAGTATTGTCGATCATGACATCCGAATAGGGAGAGGAAATTCATCTTTTGGACATGCTTTATTAAGATCCCGGAAGTCGATGCAGACTCGAACTTTGCCGGTTTTCTTTAGAACTGGAACAGCATTGGCCACCCAGTCAGGATGTTGTTCTTCTCGAATAAAGCCACAAGCAATGAGCTTCTTGACTTCATCATCGATCGCGTCCATCATTTCTGGTTTAAAACGCCGTTGTTGCTGCTTAACTGGTTTTGCATTAGGCAAAATGTTCAGTTTGTGTGTAGCAATCTTGGGATCTAAACCTGGCATATCCTCATAACTCCAAGCAAAGATGTCAATGTATTCTGTAATAAGAAGAATCAACTCTTGTTTATCTGCTTCTGGAAGGTTTTTGCTAATAAAGATTGGATGAGGTGACTCGCTTTCTCCTACATCAACTTGAACTAGTTGATCTTCAGTAGAAGGTTCTCTTTGTTCAAATCGGAGTACCCACTGATTGTCCATATGTTGAGCCCAAGGATCTGTTTCAGAACTTTCTTCAATGTCCTCATCATATCCTTCCGGAAGTTCAGCAGAAACCATATTGGAAGATACGATTACATGATGGACTTCACCGATGCTAGTGTTAGAATCCTATGATCTGGAATCGGAAGAATTAGAACGTTCTTCGCTATCAGAATCAGAAACTGCTGGGGATAACATTGGAGGGGAAGCGTATCCGAGACCTCTTTTGGTCCTGCTATAATACATTTCTGACTTTCCTTGTGGAACAACGGTACGGAGAGGAGTTTTTCTTTCCTTACCGTAGTTGAGGCCGCTTTTGAAGTCGTAACCCATCTTTCGGACGATGTCTTTTGATTATTGACTGTAACGACGGAATTGAAGAAGTCCCGTGTCGTTAACTTTGCTATCATCCGTATAGCTAAAATTTTGTTCCGGTCTTTTACTAAAAAGTATTGGACGTTCACCTTTCTTGCGAGCAGAAACAATACGATATAAGTCTTTAGGATGTTCACATGAAACTTCTGTTTGAAGAGATTGCACAACTCCCATTGTAAATGACTGAAAGCTATCTAACATATCCAAATAGCATTTAGTATGATAAATAACATCAGTATACTGGAAAGTAGATGCTTTTTCATTGATATGTACATCTGTATTTACAGCAGGACCTTTAGCCTTAACAGACTTGGTCAGATTGATTACAAGAGGGGGAGAAGAAGAACGTGGAGGAGGCTTGTTATGACGAAGGTCAATAACAAGTGGCTCAGAGGAGGTGAGCTCCCTTTTTTCCTTGTTGTAAGTTAAATCAACAACAAGTAGCTCAGAAGAAGTGAGCTGCTTTTTGTTCTTGTTACGACGCAAGTCGATAACAAGTGGCTCAGAAGAGGTGAGCTCCCTTTGATTTTGATCATCATCAACTGGTTTCTTTTGGACTGGCAAGTGAATAGCCAGTGGTTTAGAAGACTGAGGATGAGAAACTCACCCTTTAACAGGTATAATAAGAGTGTCTCTGGGCACTGCTTCTTGTTCTTCTTCGGTGTCTAAGGCTAGCTAGGGGTGGGCACGGGTCGGACCGGGCCCAAACTTTGTAGACCCGGACCGGACCCGTTTCTTGACGGGCCGGGCCGGACTGGGCCTAAATTTTTTTGGAACCGGATTGGATCCGGACCGTTTAAAACGGATCCAATCCGGAAGAACCCGCGGGTCCAAACGGTCTTTAATGGATGAAGCTTCAACTGGATTTATGTTTTTAATTTCCTTGCAGGAATACTGACAGTAATTGATTGAAACTTTAGCATGTACTCATGAAACGTATAGCTTTGGCAAATTTGTAATAAGATGCTTAAGGACATGGAAAAGTTGCACAAAGGAGGAGCTTAGATTCAGAGTTATTGTACAGTTCAGAAATACTATATCCAAATATTGACTTTCTTCTGTATGAACTTTTTCTAATGAAGTTACAATTGATAGTAACTTATAACACTCTCGACGTTGTGCTACATAGGTTTCAACCCAGTAGAGTCGAATTCTACAGCTTCAAGAGAAGGGAAACAGATAATAGGTCCATCATTTAAATTTCAATATTCTAGGGGAGAAAAAAACCTGGACTCATTGTATTAGTCAGTACAAACTTAGGGAGAAATAAGAAGAAAAAAGAACTAAAACTAACTTTTAGGATTCACATCTTACAGCGTCAGTAAGTCACAATTTTTTTATATGAATAGAAACTTTCCCCAAACTACAGTAACTGATTCAATGCTTAAAAAGGGAGTATAACTGCATCCAATCCTCAGAAAGACAGAAACCATAACCTAACTGTCATCTGAAATGTTTGTAGAGGAGACGACCACCACAAAAATGAAGAAGAGGCAATCCATATTTCAGCAAGACAGATAAGAACTTTTAAGCATTAATAGTAAGTCAATGAAAGTAAAAATAAGAAGAAAAAAATCAAAACAAACGGGCCGGGCCGGGGCCCCGTTTCATTTGGAAACACAACCCGCCCCGACCCGTTTATTTTACACAACCCGCCCCGCCCCGCCCCGTTTGAAAGTAAAAATTTTGGAACCGGCTTGTTTGGACAATATACGGTTCGGGACGGGTCGGAACCGCGGGTCGTGGACCCGTATGCCCAGCCCTAAGGCTAGCACAACCTTCATGAATTCATCCTTGTACATACGAGCGTCATTGCAGTATGCTTCAACGCCTTTGAAGGGATAAAGATCAGCAATCTCTTTTTGGACCTCTCCTTTGTCATCAACATACTTGAAACATTGATGAAGAGTTGATGGGACAATATTGTGCTCGTGTAGGAATGGCCTCCCCAATAGAGCATTGTAAGAACAACCATGATTGTCAATAATGTAGAAGGTAACCTTTGTGCGAAGATTGCCTATTTGGAGTTTTAAGCGAATCTTGCCTAAGGGTTCACTTCTTCCTTGATTGAATCCAAGGATGGTGGTGATTGTACTGGAGAGGCTATGTACAGGGATTTTCAAAGCATCGAGCATTGTCTTTGGCATGATGCTGAGAACAGATCCTGGATCTATCAGGATACGATCAACTTTCATCGAGTCGACATATCCTGTATAGTAGAGAGGACGATCGTGTCTATTATCTTCCAGCAATATATCATCTTGTGTGAAAGTAATGTTCGAAATCAACTCCAGAATACTATAACAATAGAGACAAGAGATAGGCTCTGCTTCTGGCTTCTTAAGAAAGGCTCGACAAGTCTCAGCTTGCATGAGAGCTTCACTTAGAATTTTTCGTGTCTCTGGAAAGACGCAAGAGCTCAAAGATAGACAGTCTTACGGGTGTATTAGCTAATTGAGCCAATATATCAAAGTTGTAAGGCTTCTCAAGCCCAGTAGGAAATGATTTCTTCAAAGGTTTATCAAACCGGACCTGTTGCTTGCCTTTATCAGCAGCCACCGGCTTGGGAGGAATAGGTACAACAACCGGTGAAGATGTAGAAGGGATCTCTTTAATGGAAACAGGTTGTGCTGGAGCAGGCTCAGAAGAAGAGGCAGGATTCTCTTGAGCTTCAGGGTAATCTTTCAAGTAGACTTTTCCTGATCTGGTGCCCAATAGTATTTCTTCATCAACTATGGGGTCAAAAGATACCATATTGCAAATCTTTGTCTTGCCTTTGGAGCGATCTTTCTTCTTAGAAGAAGAGGGAATCTCAAACTCTGAAGCAAGATCGGGATGGATCCACATAACCTCGCCATTGTCAAGGGACAAAGGAACGAGACCTTCATTTGGTGGAGAAGGGAGATTTTTAATCTCAAGGGTAGCTTTCGGAATGGGAATGACACCATGCTGTATCATCTGCGGGGGAAAATTACCGAACTGGATCGAGACCATGTTGGCGATAACAGTCTTCTCATCTTGCTGTAGAGTAACGACGCCAGTATTGACAAGCTCTTGAATCTTACCTTTGAGCACATAACACGCTCGAGTAGGATGTCCAATGAATCGGTGGTAGACACAATACTTAGGATGATCGGTCTTACCGACTTCATCAGGTTTCTTTGGGTCTGGGAGCTGGATCTTGTTACTTTTGAGTAAGCAATCGAAGATGCTTGCAGTGTCATTCTCATCAAAAGAATATTCTACCTTAGGACGAAGTTCCCTCGGTGGAGGTGCAGAAGGAGTAGGAGTGGAAGTCGGCGGAGCCACATTGACGGCCAAAGATTCTTTATTCTTGTTCAAATTGATGTTCAAAGTCTCTTTTGCTTTGCGGTTGTTTTGGCGGTTGCCACCACCTGATGTCTGATGTTCATCTCGATCGGGGTTAGACATCTGTACTTCCAATTGTTTGAACTTTTCGGCACTCACTTCCGCAGCTTTGGCGTTGACGATGAATGAAGGCCAATCTTGGAATTGAGTAGATCCCGTCCACATACTGATGATAGGCAAAAGATTTGCCTTACACGTATCAATAGTGACAGCAGCTGGAGTTCCGGGAGGCATTTTCAAAGCTTCACGACGGAACCGTTCGATAAAGCTCTCAGCAGTTTTATTATGTTTCTGTTTGATTTTGTTGAGAGCTGACATAGTCATGTCGTTAAATCCTTCATAGAATCGTTCCAGAAAGATTTGTTTGAGACCTGAAAAGGAAGAGATACAACCATCGGGCAAACTTCTGTACCAGTCATATGCTACGCCGGCTAAACAACCGACGAACACTCTGGTAAGAAAAGCATCATTTGGCTGGAGTTGAACAGTCATTACCTCAAAATGATTGATGAATTAACTAGGAGAAGTACTGCCATCGAACAAAGAGATTGTTGGGATTTTATATTTGGGAGGAAATGGGACTTCCATCCATTCAACTGGGTATGGCTGCTTGATTCCCAACCTTTGCAAGTTGTCCTTCTCTTTGAAGGCTTCGAACTGAGTCCGTAAGAGTTTGACAGCCTCATTGGCGTCTTCTGATGATGGAGAAGGAGCCGGTTGGGTCAGAGTGGTAGGAGGAGGAACAGCGTTATAAGTACTACCCCCAGCCCCTAACTGACTGGGTGTAGTTTGAACTTGTACTTGTACAGGAGGCATTTGAGGAGATACTACCCCCAGCCCTGTATTGACAGGTACTGATGACGCTATGATCTCAGGACTTGCAGCCGGTACAGTTGGTAGTGTGGCATGTTGTGCCACAATGATAGAATGCATACTGGCGACCATTTCAGCCATGGTCTTTAGCTTGTCTTCTAGAGCAGCAATTCGCTGTTCTTGATTTGCAGAAGTTGAAGCATCTGGATCTTTATTGACAACATAAGCTGTCACTTCGCTTGGTACAGTGGATGACACTGTCTGTTCAGAACTTTTGCTGTATGCATCATAGTCGGAGAAAGAATCATCTCCTGACTGAGAAATAGGGAAATGACCAGAAGTATCTTGAGGAAGATTCCTTTGACCGATTGTATCTCGGCTTCGGGAACGGGTATGTTGGAATACTCCCTCGGAAGATTCTTGAAGTAGATCCAAATATTGCTGGCTTGGCTTGCGAGGTTTGCCGTGCTTAGAGCACTTTGTACCCCCAGTGTTTCGAGAAGTCATGTTGACAGAAGCGTACAGGACTTCGTTTTCATTCTCTGATATCGGTTC
This sequence comes from Iris pallida, assembly GCA_029216955.1. Classification (NCBI taxonomy): domain Eukaryota; kingdom Viridiplantae; phylum Streptophyta; class Magnoliopsida; order Asparagales; family Iridaceae; genus Iris; species Iris pallida. The sequence continues at coordinate 12,501,556 of JANAVB010007199.1, read as the reverse complement.
GGTTTTAGCAAAAGTTAAACGATCGAAGACAGATCGTTTTGTTGTTTGACAACAACATTGGATGATGACTTTATGATTACAATGATGATCAGATGATTGAACTGAAGGTATTGAGGCATTATCTCGTTTTTGCCTGAGATGTTCTCGGAGATCGGAAACCATACCGGGACGGGAAAACGTTCAAGGAATGTGTTCTTTAACAACATTCGGAACATGGTTCCGATTCTTCAGATGTTTTGTCTCCTGTGTGTACAAGGAAGTGCTCACCTCATTGGCATAGGTGTTTGGATCTTTGGCCTTGGAAGTTTGTCTTTGAGTTTTGACCTTCGGCATTGGCTGTTTGCGTTTTACCGAAGTTGGCCTGTTAAGATATGTTCTTAGGTCTGCAAATTCACCCCCGGGGGTTTCTGTTTGAGACACCAGCAGTTTTTCCTGTTTGGAACGGGATATTTTGAAAGTTGGAAGGTCTTGGAATTCTGCTACCGGGGTAGACAGAATACCTCTTTGATCAGTATAAGTTCCCTTGTCATTTGAAGGAATTCTTGTACTGACTGGTGCCGAAGCACATTCAGATTAATCTTCTACAGTAAAGATCGAAGAAGATTGAGAAAAGACCAAAGGGCCTTTTCCTTTATTTTGTGAAGAAGGGTTAGCTAAAGAGCTTTTCCCTCTGTTGTCTTCCAAGTCATGAGACAAGGAAGTTTGAGAAAAGACAAACAGGCCTTTTCCTTTGCTTTGAGGAGGAAGAGGAATAGCCAAAGGACTACCTCCAGTGGATTGCGTAAGAGTAACAGAGTGCTTAGGGAGAGGAGTAGAGGTTTTCCCTTTGTTGTGAGAAGAGGAGAGTCTAGCCAAAGGGCTGTTACTCTTGGATTGCGCAGGAATAGTTTGCACATGGGTGGATGGTGCACTGACCACTTGCGCATGAGAAACTCTGGCAGAGGGTGTACTGGTTCTAGCCACAGAAGCTATGGTTTGCGCATCAGGAGTTCTTGCCTCAGAGTGCTTAGGATGCACTTTAGTTGTTGGAGTATTGGATTGCGCAGGAAAACTTGCTGCCAACTGCGCCAGGGACATAAGAGTCTTGTATTTTGACAAGACAGCATATGAAGTAGCCTGTGCAACAGTTGCAACAGATTGTGCAGCAGTGGTTGGGACAGACTGTGTAACAGTTGGCACAACAGATTGTGCACTAGTCTGGCTAGCAGACTGCACAACAGAGTGCGCAGCAGTCTTTGTGGCAACACTGCTAGATTGTGCAGCAGTCTTGGAGACCCATACTGGGCGCACTTTGCTCTTGGCCGAAGTGGTTGCAGTACGGGGAGTGGTCTTGGAGTTGAGCATCGCCTCGTAGGCTGTCTGGTTGACTTTAACAACCAGCGTCTTCTGCGTCTTCCTGATAGACGCTACGTCACATTGAGTTGCTACTTCCTCGTCGGAGGAGAAAGTCGTCCCCAGCAGAGTCGCCATTTTGTTTGCAAAAACATAAGTATGAACCTTTATTGATACAAACTTTGTAAAAGATTATAATTTGAATTCTGGGAATGGTACAACTTTAGAAATCCAATCTAGATGACGATTGCTTTATCCCTTGGACGATGTGAACTCTAAAGACGAAGCCTCTGAAGTTGAAGACAACTCTGGAAACTGAAGGCAAAAGCCTCGGATGTTGAAGGCAAAAGCCTCGGAAGAATGCAGCAGCACTTGGGTAAGAACTCCTGGACTCTCTGAACTTTGAAGTCTGATCTCTCTGATTTCTGATTATTGATTCTTGATCCTTGTGAATGGAGACTTGAAACTCTATTTATAGAGTTCTGAGAAATAACTAACTTTTAGTTATTCTGGACTGCGCATGATGGATTACGTAGCAATTGGTTTGCGCAGCAATGGACTGCGTAGGCAGTTGTTGGATCATGGGCTAACTGTCTTGGACACATGGCATCATTTGATTAAAATACGCATGATCATGCACAGGCAGGTGCCACAAAATGAGCAATTGATGACATGAATGCCACGTGTATTTTGTCATTTGTACTGATAGAACGCGCACATTGAATTGCGCAGGTTTTGGATTGCGCAAACTTAAATTGCACAGGAAATGGATTGCGCCAACATAGATTACGCCAACATGGATTGCGCTGCCAGCTGTCCTCGAGCGCCGTGCTGCACAATTAAATGAACGGCCGCCTCGATCTCTGCGCTGTCAGTTGTCAGAAGATTTGATTTGTGTCAGGTAATGATGGTGATTTGCCACGTCAGCCTGCGCACTTGAAAGTGTGCGCAATCTATCCTGCGCAATCTAAAGGATGCGCAATCTGATGTCTGCGCAGTTCATCTGAAAGTTATATTTCTTGATTTTCTGACTTTGTTGATGTGTGCAACTTGATTTTTTTAGGACCTACATAGTATAACTATGTTCGATATGCAAATTATTTTTGACACAAAATAAGTCTCGATCCAACAAAGTTATGGTGTTTTGTCTTCTAATTGGAACAGCTAAGTCTGCGGCTAAGCTAGCAAGAGTATCAGCTTCCAAATTTTAAGAACGTGGTACGAACTTGATGAAGAATCCTTTAAATGAAAGGACCAATTTGATTACCACTTGATGATAAGGGATGAGGTCAGGATTCCTAACTTCATATGTCCCTCTGACCTGATTAACAATCAGTTGAGAATCTCCATAAGCTTCCAGGAACTCGATGTCCAATTATTTTGCTATTTGGAGACCAATTAGCAGAGCATTATATTCTGCCACATTGTTGGAGCATGGCTCATTAAGAGAATAAGCATGGTATATGGCCATTTTGTCAGGAGAAACTAGGACAATGCCTACTCCGGAGATGATATTGTCTTTAGGTCCAACCTGCGATGCTCCATCAAAATATAGTTGCCAAATGTCATCCTTCAAAGTCATGTTGCAATCCACAACTTCATCTGGAATGTCCTCATATAGCTTAGATGTTTCAGGTATAGGGTGAGCTGCTAAGAAATTAGCTAATGCTTGACCCTTTACTGATTTTTGAGGTACATAGACCATGTCATAAGGAGTAAGCAACATCGCCCAAGTGGCTAATCTGGAGTTAAGAATAGGATTTATTCTGTATACGAATAGGATTTATTCTGTAGATGACATGAATAGTCTGTCCTGACACATAATGTCGTGTCTTTAGAACAGCAAAAACCAAGGCCAGACATTCTTTCTCCATAGGAGTATACCTGTGTTCAGCTCCGACCATCATTCGGCTAAGATAATAAATTGCATGTTCATGACCTTTGTCACTTTTCTGTGCAAGAAGAGCACCAAGTGAATGATCCAAGGCTCGAACATATAACAAAAATGGTCTTCCGACCACTGGAGGTACCAAAACAGGTGAATTTGTAAGGTATTGTTTGATGTATGCATTAAAGGCTTTCTGACATGCTTTATTCCAGACAACGATACACATTTCTTTAATAGACGGGAGAAAGGTTGACATCTCCCAGAAAGATTGGATATAAATCTCCTGATATAAGCGATGCGACCGTGGAAACCACGAAGTTCTTTTAGATTGCGTGGAGGACGCATTTCAAGAATCGCTTTAATTTTGTCAGGATCAACATGGATACCTTGAGAGGTGATGAAAAATCCCAAAAATTTGCCACTGGAAACCCCTAAGAAAGACTTAGTAGGATTCATCTTCAGTTGATGTTGGCACATCAACTCAAATACCGTCTATAAGTCTTGAATATGATCATCTTTTGATCGACTTTTGACAGCAATATCATCTACATAACATTCAATTATTTTTCGTAGATGTTCTTGAAAGATGCTGCTCATGGCCCGTTGATACGTAGCACCGGCATTTTTCAGTCCGAACGGCATAACCGTATAGCAGTAGACTCCAAGGGGTGTACGAAAAGCAGTATGCTTTTTATCTCCTGAATGCATCTTAATTCGATTGTATCCTGAAAATCCGTCCATAAAAGACATGCGTTCAAAACCACATGTATTGTCTATCATGACATCGGTAATCGGAAGTAGAAATTCGTCTTTTGGACAAGCTGTATTAAGATCCCGAAAATCTATGCAAACTCGGACATTTTCATTCTTCTTCATAACAGGAACAATGTTGGCCACCCAATCTGGGTGTTGTTCTTCACGAACAAAACCATATGTGATTAGCTTTTTGACTTCTGCTTCAATTACGCCCATCATATCTGGTCGAAAATGCCGCTGCTGTTGTTTCACAGGCTTGGCATTAGGAAGAATATTGAGTTTATGAGTAGCTACTTTAGGATCTAAACCCGGCATATCCTCATAACTCTATGCAAAGATATCGATATATTCTTTAATCAGCTGTATCAACTCTTCCTTTTCATCTTCAGAAAGGTTTTTACTGATGAATATCGGCTTAGACATAATTCCGTCTTCGAGTCAATCTTGACGATTTTATCTTCTGTAGGTGGATATCGCTGTTCAAAACGAAGCTCCCACTGAGTGTCCATTTGTTGTGCCCAAGGGTCATTCTCAAATGGTTTCGATTCACCATTAGTTTGAACCATGTTAACTGAGAATATACACTTAGATTCATCATAATAGTCTCCCTCAGAATATGAGAATTGTAAAAAATTGGAAGAATATTCTTCTTCCATATCTTCCTTGCACATGTGGGGTGTATCCGATTCGATGAATTGGATTTCTTCCGAATCTGAAGTTTGTGAAAAACTAGAAGAAATTCTTCTTGTATATCCTCGTTAAACATGTGGGATGGATCGTATCCCAACCCATGACGAGTTTTCTGGTAAAACGGATCACCACATAATGGTAACCGTCCACCCTTACCTTGATTGAGACCTTGCATAGTCTTCAAATCATACCCCATGTTTTGGATAATCTTAAGAGATTGTTGACTATATTTGTCAATTCAGATTCTTCCTTTATCTTTATCTCTAAGATCATTTGTCTGAATAACAGAGATATTTCTAGCCAGACCAAACATAATTTGGTGCTTGTTTTTCTTATTAGACGGAATCACAAAATAAGATTCTTCGTGACGTCCATAAGTTACACAAGCTTGTGATGAAGCGGCTACAGGAAGAAAATAGGAAGAAGATGTTAGAAACCTTTGAGCATAAGGTCCAACATCGACATGAGGAGGAAAGGAATTTTCCTTATGGCCAATGTATAAGGTTTTCTCTGTATTTATGTCATTATTATGATGACTTTGATCATCAGAAGATAAAGTCATTCTTTCAATGAATTTGACAGCCATATACTCCAAAAGGAAATCTTCATTGATATTAGAAAGTACAGAATGATCAATATTTACATCATTTACAAATTGACTACTCTGCTTCATATTGATCATTAATGGACCATCATCCATCTTCTGCGTAGGCTTGTCAAGGTTGATAACCAATGGTGGTTCTGGATTTGTACGAGAAGTACGTCCCTTAACCTTGATCATAAGGGGTTGAACTTGGCTCTTGACAGGAATCTTCACAGCTTCTTCAGATAAGGTTCGAGTCCTTCCTTTAACCTTGATCATCAGAGGTTGATCATTGACAGGTTGGGGTTGAATTCGTCCTTTGACTTTAATCTTCAAAGGTTGCTCTTCCGGAGGATCTTCATTGACAGATTGATCTTCAACAGGTGATCGATCTTCGGCCATATCTGATATCTCCTTCACATGCTCCTGTTTGTAGAGTATTGAGTCAGAAAAATATGTTTCAACACCCTTAAAAGGATTGATATCTGCAAATTCGGTCTTCACAACCCCTTGAGAATCCACGTACTTGAAATATTGGTGGAGAGTTGAAGGCACAATGTTATGCTCATGTATCCACGATCTTCCAAGGAGGATGTTGTAAGATACATCTGAGTTGATAACATTAAAGGTCGCCATAGTTCGAAGATCACCAATCTAAATCTTCAGACGAATCTTCACCAGTGGTTTACTCTTTCCAGAGATGAAACCAACTATTGTGGTACTAGTGTAAGTCAAATCACTAGTAGGAATCCTCAAAGGTCGTAACATACTTTGAAGAATTATGCTAATTAAAGACCCAGGATCGATATAAATCCTGTCAATTTCAGTGGATTCAATATACCCTGTATAGCACAGAGGCCTGTCATGCTTGTAGCTGCCCTTTCTAGAAATTTGGAATATTTTCTATTATTATTTATTTTATTGGAATGGTGATTTTTAGATTTTATAAATAATTATTTAGTTAATTATTACGGTAGATGATTTCAGCCATGATTGAGTTTTGGAGTACAAGGTGACTAGAAATCGTGGCACGGATAGTGCCATGGCGTGCTTTGACTAGTGTATTAGCCTTGCTGGAAAGGCCGAGCCATAGTGATGTCCTAACTAGGAAAACCAGGCCAAGTTGCGACTTAACCCTTACCGAAGATTTATTTATTTATTATTTATATTATTGGGTTTAGGGAACCCGGTTGTACCGAACTAGTCCAGACTGGACCCGAACTGAGCCCAAGCCCATGTAGTCATGTGGCACGTCCAATGACATTCGTGTTGATGGAAATTGGTATGGGAGTGTTGTATTTCGTTTTAGATGATTTAATGAATATTTTCTAGTACTCGTAATTTAAATATTATAATATCGTTATTGGTTGATAATCAATGGTATTTAGTATTAAATAGGTCCTCGTACATTTTGGAATTTTTAGACTGCACATAATGGTATGTATACACCATTACTGTTTTATTGAATTTCGTTATACTTATTATTATTTTATTGAGGTTATTATATATATAATATTATTTATTTGTTATTATTTATATTAATTTTGTCAATTAAATATTATTATATATAGTCATATAAATATACATAGTGATATATATATAATAGATATATTTTTTTTTTGGTGATATATTATATAGATAAATATATATAGTGATATATATAATAGAAATATATACATAGTGATATATTATATAGATATATATATATATATAGTGATATATATAATAGAAATATATATAGTAATATATATATTAGAAATATATATAGTGATATATATATATATATATATATATATAGGACTATAGCTAATGCCAACCACACATAAGGAAATCCCCACACCTGAGCTAGTTCCCAGCTCAGCCTTTCAGGCCAAGGGAACGGCCCACTCAGCTGAAAACCTCCACACCCGACCCATAGGGGGGTACAAAACCGATCCCGTATAAATCGACCGAGCGAAAGACGAGAATAAAACCGAGAAGTTCTCATAAAACCCTAACCCTAACACCTTCTTTCCCGATCCCCCAACCTCTGCGTGCGGCCTCGGCCACCGCAGCACCGCCGCGCACGGCCAGGGTCGGCCGGGAAACTCGCGCGTGCACAGGGCACAGCCGCGCGTAGCAGCCGAGAAGCCAACTTCGTGTTGCGTTTTCTCCACCATCGTTCGACGAATCTTCGAACCGTTTGTTCAGGTATAAACCTAATCCGTACCCCTTCATCCCTGTATGATAGTTTTGGTTTAAATCAAACCAGAATCGAGATAAAAATTGCCGCCAATATTGGTAAAAATCTGTTTCGTATCGAAACAGAATATTAGGTTAGGGACTGACTTAGGAAGGCGATTTACGGCCAAACCGAGGCGATTCTTCCAAATGTGTTAGAATAGATTTGTAGACTACCTATCCAGGATTAAAACCCTACTTTTAGTTATAATTTTAGTTCTTTAAGAAGTGACAGAAATCAGTTTGAAAATGACAAAAAACTATGGAAAATAGTTTAGAAAATTTAGAAAATCTATCGATACGACGTGCGTCTCGCCAATCCGGGCGACGTGGTCGTGAACTGAAAGCATCGAAAGGTGCGTAACGGCTTCGTGGTCGTGTGGGCTTTGACGGAATTCAAATTGGTTGCGTGTGCGCAACGAATTTGATCCGTATCCGTCGAAATTTACCGTATCAACCACTTTGCAGAAACTCCAATTACTTTGTGCACGCACGTCAGATCGAGACGAAACTTGTGCCAACAGGACCGTATCGTTTTTCTGGTCCTGTATGCCAAGTTTGGTCTGATTCTGTGACAGTTGAATCGGAACGCCGTTTTACGGGCCCCACGGTCCGATTCAACGGGCGATTTTGTGCACGGTCCGCCGGAATCCAACTCTGGACATACGGTTGGGTTCGTATCAGAAAACTGGATCCATAAACATATAGTTTGACGACTTTAGAGACCGTTGACTCTGGCACGCTTTTCGGTGCAAAGCGGGTCCAACGGCGGACACCGTTTTGGCCCAAAATTACCGTTTTGCCTCTGTGTCCAGAATTGGACTTAAGGACAGGCGATCCTAGCTAATTTGACTATTCTGAGAACATTGGTAATATTTATTTCAGCTTTCGGGGACTGTTGCATGGGTTTTGACTATTTGGCACATTGAGTAGTTCAGATTGTCGGTTTCACCAGCAAAGGACCACATGCGAGTACAGTTTATTGTCTGCATTTTGATATTGATCTTTACTATATTTTTTTGATTGGCCATTGGTTATGTGATTTTTATACCCTATTATAAATTGTTGAGTCGGGAAGAGAAGTACCAAGGATGTGTGATCCGACCGTAGACAGTGTTTATTTTCATGCAGTAGACATCGTAGACAGTGCTTATTTTCTGTAAGTAGACATTGTAGACAGTGCTTATTTTCTGCAAGTAGACATTGTAGACAGTGCTTATTTTCTGCAAGTAGACATCGTAGACAGTGCTTATTTTTCTGCAAGTAGACATCGTAGACAGTGTTTATTTTCATGCAAGTAGACATCGTAGATCGTACGGTGTAGTGCCCCAGACCGATCACATATCAAATGTACTTCTAACAGTTGGGGAAACTATTTTTGTGTCTATTTATTTGCTATTGGTTTTCCGTATTTCCTGTTTAATTTTAAAAATATGTAATTGATGTCTAACCTCTGTTGTATAGTCATTTTCTTTATTTGAAATTGCATTCAGTGAATTGTGCTCATTCCATTCCTGACTGGAAACCAACATTTTTCAGGTTAGCCGTGGATTCACTTAGCTTGGGGAGTGACGGGAATACTTACAGACAAAAGCCTAGAGACTAGCTAGATAGTTGAGTTGTAGTCATTCATTTATTTGTACAAGTTTATATTTTTCTACAAATGTAAAACTTGTGATCATTGTAAGTTAAATTAATTATGTGAATGAGCATTATTTGTGATTTTGATCTTCATGGCCGTGACAGTGTTCTACCGCCGACACTGCGACGTAGGCTGGCTTGGACACGTCTCGTATCCGTTTATAAAAAAAATGGGTGCGGGTCGTGACAAATTTTTGTGGTGGCCCATGCAGGTCTATTTTTGCAAATCATGCAAACTCGTGATGGTGCTTAAGTTAGTCGTACTATTGCGAGCCTGCGGCAATGAAATGCTCATTCACGAATTAAGATTAATTTAATTTAAGAGAATGACTAGGACTAGGAGTCCCTAATACAAATTTACGGATGGGTAGTCTAGGCCATGCAACTCAGATAAGGAGTTATTAATTTTGATAGTTTGGCAGATCCCCCTAGGTACACGATTACCTCTTGGTATGTCGATAAGATCCAATGTGGCTAGGTTATTCACTTGATGAGACAGGGCTTCATAGAATTGATAATCTAACCGATATGAATTATTTAATTCTTTCTCTTTGCCTCTTAGATATTACTCCCATATCCTAGTCTGAATCGTCTATTTAGTTCCTAGTTGCCCTAAGAATCATTATTTTATAAAATATCTGAATTTTGTTATTCATATACGGACCTCGAGTTAGTTTCGATTCGGGATTTTTTTCTCAATGGTTTGAATACACATAGAATAGATACTAGAATGGTTGTATCTCTTTGTCTTCTGTTATTCCCTCCCTGTTCAATCTTTTATTTTAAAGATTGTGACTGATAGGACAAATATTTATGCCTTATTACATAGTCGACTTGCTTGAATCTCTAGAACTCATGAGTTTTTACATATATAGTTAAAGGAATATTAGTTAACTCATAATGGCAGGACAGCAGTGTACTGTCGCCATTTAATTGAATTATGGAGACTATGGATTCACTGCAGCCAGCAGCGCACTGGCGAGACACGACCCTAGAGTTGAAATTTGTTTAAGAAAATTATAGGTTATAGAATATTGCTAAAACTATGGCTAGCGGTCCTCTTTGATCGTAGTTACCCTTGAATCAATATTGGATAGAGTTAAGAAGTGTTCGATTTTGTATCATACTTGAGTTACGAAACCAAAGGTTTACCCCAGCTAGAGTATACGGGCGAGGCATAATCCTCGGTGTAATGACTTCAGACATGATTACAAGTTTAGGATACTATAGAGGATAGGAAAATGCCCTATATGTCCCATAAGATCCAAAGCCAATACTGGTGGAAGTTCTACAAGTTGGATAGCATGTCTCCCAATCTAACATTTCGTGGTCCTTGTGATCCATTGACGAGGTAACTGACTGACACTAATTGGTTTAACTGGAGTACATAATTCAGAAGTCCATAACCCATTAGTCGACCAAGGCCTTATGAATAGAAGATAGTAGGATTGACTGTATAAGCAAGAACACCAGGTAAGTTTTGATTCTCTCTAAACTCGAACTACTTGTGCCTCTTTTCAAAAATCTCGCGTACTTGTATCTTGACTATCTTGACCAACACTGCTATTACAGCCTAGTTTTTGCAAGCTTACTCTTTTATCGAGCTTGATTCAAGACAAATATTTATCGAGCTTACTCTTTTATCGAAATGCATGCGCGCTGTTGTCGTCGCTCGTTGGAGCGCTGCCACGTCGGTCGACGGTCGACGGTCGCCCTGTAGCGCGTGCGCGATCGCTAGGGGTCAGGGTCTGCGGCGCTTAGGGTTTTGAGGTATTTTGTTTGTTGTTGTTGCTGTCGTTGTAGTTATGAACAGGGTCGGGGGGAAGCTTGGTGCTCGGGCTGGGGAAAGACTACGGTTGGCTTGGGATGGGCCAGACTCTGTTTTTGGTTTCCTTTGTATTCTTTGTTTTTCTTTTATTTCTTCTTTTTCTTTTTCTATTTATTATTTATTATATATATATATATATATATATATATATATATATATATATATATATATATATATATATATATATATATATATATTTTTTCTATATCTATATTATATATATATATATTTCTATATCTATAATATATATATATATATATATATTTCTATTTCTATATTATATATTTCTATATCTATAATATATATATATATATATATATATATATATATATATATATATATATATATATATATATATAATATAGATATAGATATAGAAATATATATATATATATATATATATATATATATATATATATATATATATATATATATATATATATATATATATATATATATATATATATATATATATATATATATATAATATATATATATTATATATATATATATATATATATATATATATATATATATTTCTATATATATATATATTTTATATATATATATATATATATATATATATATATATATATATATATATATATATATATATATATATATATATATATATATATATATATATATATATATATATATATATATATATATATATATATATATACTTTTGGAGTATTTATACATATATATATATATATATATATATATATATATATATATATATATATATATATATATATATACGTATAAATACTCCAAAAATTCCAAAATAAATCTTAGGAATATATTCTCATAATGTTGGGCTTATACTAAAACATATACATACAATAATATTTATTTCATAAATAATCTAGAATATTAAATAATATATTTTATTATTATTAATCTAATAACAATATAAATAACAATAATGATGATAACTAATAAGGAAAATCTATAATAAGTGTACATACAAAATATGTAGTCTAAATATCCCAACATGCATAAGGGTAACTAGGAAGGTATTTATCCTATTTTTAACAATTATCGCTTATATCAAATAATATTGATGTCTTTACTATATATATAACAATTATTTATAAAATATATTTAGTAGAGCAATAAGACAAAATATGGCATACACACATAAAATTTTATTGATACGGACGTCTTTGATCGCATTGCATCACTACATGGACTCGGGTTTGGTTCGGGTCAAGTCCGGGCTAAATTGGTACAGTCGGGTCACTTAAACGTCAAATAATATTAATAATGAATAATTAAAATATCTATAGAGGTTAAGTCGCAACATGGTCTGGTTTTCCTAGTTAGGACATCACTATGCCTCGGCTTTAACTACCAGGGCTAATACACTAGTCAAAGCACGCCACTGCACTATCCGTACCATGATTCCTAGTCGTCTGGTACTTCAAAACTCAACCATGGCTAAAGTCATCTACCGTAATAATTAACTAAATAATTATTTATATAATTCTAAAAAATTACTATTCTATTCAAATAAATAAATAAATAAATATATTATCAAAAATTTTAGGAATGGGAGCTACAAATCTACCCACCTTAAAAACAATTTCGTCCTCAAAATTCTAATCCATAACTATTCCTTAAAAATCGATAAGAAAGTCTACCTGAACCTTAATCTCCTTAAATTTTAATTCCTCAAAATAGTTTATATCCTCCTCCTAGCCATTTTGTAACTGCATAACCTCTAGGACTTCTATCTACCTTTCGTCACACTACTCCTCGAAACTAAAATCTTATAATCTTCTAACTAGTTGTTAACAATCCTACTAACAGATATCTACTGTATATGGCATCTATAATTCTCTTCTATCTATCAAGTAATCCAAAAATTAACAAGCAACAAATTTACACAAGTAGCTAAGAAATATTGATAAATTCTAATAAGCATGACCATTCGTCGCTCTGAAATAGGAAGGACGGGAAGATAAGGAAGAAATCGAGAGCAAATATGAAGTTTCAAGAGCGGTAGAGAGTATCCAATGATGCAGATAGAAAGAAAGTTTATGAACCATTGACTTATTTGCTAGATTGGGCTACTCTAGTCCAGTCACCTGCTAAATCGAAGAACCCTTCGTTTCTTAGATGAGCTTGTAATCCATGCAATACGAAAATTATGTTCTCAAAATTAATCTAAACAAGGTTCCATAATAGAACAAAATTTGAAAAATCAAGACTGTGATCTTTTCCATGGTTATTTAAACACACGAGCAAGGGATATAAATGCAACACAAGATCGTATCGCGACTTCCAGGTAGATGGAGTAAGGGTTACGAATGACTTCACACTCTAAGAGGTGGAGACCACATAATAGGTACAGGGACCTATTTCAAATAGTTCAATTTTATAGTCCAAATATGGTGGTATGCATAGATGGGTTTCATTGGGTCTTAATGGGTTCCCTATTTAGACATCACTCGTTGGTTGGATAAACCTTGGATTTTAATCTATATTGACTGGACAAGATCCCAATGATAAAACTATTTCTACTAGATTAGGGTAACCTAGAATAGGTTTCGACCCAAGTGGTTGAGCTAGTTGCCAGTCAGGTTGGTTAGCTAGGTTCATAAAGCCCAAAAATGCGCCTTCAGTGACTTTTGTGTTTAAGTAGCACATGAGGCCTCAATTGGGTGGCACACTAGTGGCATGTGCGTAGTGGGCTTCGAGTAAATCGCAACCATATATTGGGTCGAAGGAATTGAGTCAAGGTTGAGGCTCTAATGGAAGTTGGGAAGTATACTGGTATTACGGTAAGGGTTATAGCTAGTCCTTTTGACATGAAAGTCATACCTTAAAATAGAGTACAAGGGAACATGTTTGAGTGGGACATGATATACCTAGATGAAGGTGGACTCGTCTAGATCTTGCATATAAAATTTGTTGGAAGGTAACATCTGGTCTCGTGCTCTGAATATTAATGACACGGCCGAGGACACAAAATGATCTAAATGGAAAGTGGGAGTCCATGGGGCACTAATTATCATCATAATGGGAATTATTCTAATCAATCGGTAATCCTCGTTTATCCTAAAATTTTAGAAGGCTTACAGTCTACTCACCTTAGAAGCTAGGACATGGTTTCAGGAATAATGAGGTTAGAAGAATTCCAAAGTTTGGATATTGTACCTCGACTCCTGTTAATAAAGAATAAGGCACGGCGTAACGGATTACGGTAGATCTAAGTCAATTCAAGGATCGTTCCTCAATAAATGGAAAACAGGTGTGTACAATGATACGTGGTCGATAAAATAGAATGATCTATACGTCCATAGTATACAAGAGTTATCGATGGGGTAACAAACTCTAAGGCACATCATATGAAGAGATTTCTAACAACTGAGTCGTGAATTTCTATTTGTGTCAAGCCTGCCAGGCTATTGTCACAAGGGTTCTAGTGGTATGGGCTGTATTGATCACATATTGCTGTTGATAATCGGTAGATCATAATATGACATGGTATTTAGCTATGGTATTGGCTAAGCTAGTGGCTGTGGTGTTCCAATACTAATCAGGTCTTAATAATAAAAATTTACATAACTAGGGTAATATTTGTTGGAAACCAATCTCGGGATGGGTGTCTACCATGGTCATGGTAAATGATTGTCCTTACCTTTGTCTATTCATCTCATGTCTAAACTATGGGCTTTGGTCGATAAAAGGTTGGGTTAAGGCTTAAGGGTTGCTAGTTAAAGCAAGCTTCAAGCAAATAATTAGAGGCTCACAACATTTGGTTTCTTGAGAATAGATAGTCTCCTAGGTTGACATTTTGACTAAGGGTACAACCCTAGTCATTCTCAAATTCGGATGACTATAAGGTCCCAATAGTAGTTTGAGGGTCGAGAGGAGAACGAGTAACTCAAGACAAGGTTCTAATCACATGGCTGGCCGATGGTAGCTACACTTGTGTATACAACTATCATAGCCATGGGGATACTCTGTATCTATCTACGAATTACGAGCTTTCGTCTTTCCAAATCAGTGAAAGACAAAAACGATAAAGAGTTCAAGAAAGATGTCACTGAATACAATTACGTGATTCAAAGGCGAATGTATAATTCAAGAGAAATTGTTAATACAGTCGCGGATGAGATTCTAGAGACATCTACATCTCAATCCACGTAGGTTAATCAGAGGGAGAGCAAACTGAGTGCACTAGGGTTGATCAGACCGTAATACATCGATTATGATTAGACAATATGTTAGTGGCGTCCCCAATAAAGCTCGATAAAAGAGTAAGCTTGCAAAACTAGGCCATAATAGCAACATTGGTCAAGATAGTCAAAATACAAGTATGCGAGATTTTGAAAGGAGGCACAAGTAGTTCGAGTTTTGTGAGAATCAAAATCTTACCTGGTGTTCTTGCTTATATAGTCATCCTACTATCTTTTTATCCATAAGGACTTGGTCGACTAATGGGTTATGGACCTCTAAATTCTATATTCTATGTAAACCCTTTTAGTGTTAGTCAATTACCTCGTCAATAGATCACAAGGACCACGGAATGCTAGGTTGGGAGACATGCTACCCAACTTACAGAACTTTTCACCAGTATTGACTTTGGATCTTATGGGACATACAGGGCATTTTCCTATCCTCTTTAGTATCCTAAACTTGTAATCACGTCTGAAGTCATTTTATCGAGAATTATACCTCGCCCGCATACTCTGGCTGTGGTAAACCCTTGGTTCCGTGATTCAGATGTGATATGCTATCATATACTCTACCTTATATTGGCACAAGGTCTAAAGAGGTCAACGAAGATATAGTTTTAGCAATGTTCCATAACCTACGGTTCCTTGAAATAATTTTAACTCTATGGGTCGTGCCTCGCCAGTGCGCTGCTATCTAGCCATCGCAGTCGTTAAAATTACTCCAACTATATTCCTAAGAACTTCAAGGAGCCGCTAGAGATTCAAACTAATTGACTATGGTAGAAAGCGTAAACATCTGCCTATGAGTCTCAATCCTTAAAGTAAAAGATTGATCGGGGAGGAAATAACTGAAGACAAGAAAAGTAGAACATCCTAATCTTTATTTCATATGTATTTCAAATGGTTGAAAAAAAACTTTGAATCAGTCTACCTCGAGATTCGTATGTGAATAACAGAATCAGAAATTATACACTAATTTCTTACGGCAAAAATAGGATTTTAAATATGTAATTCTAACTTATGATATAGGATTATATCTATAGGGCAAAAAAAATTGAACAGTTTATCAAGATTAGAGCCTTAATTGTAGGAAAGCCTAACTTACCAAGTGAATAGTATATCCATATTGGATCATATCATCATATCAAAAGTAATAGTGTATCTATAGTGATCTGGCAAGCTATCTAAATTTAATAGTTCCTTATCTAAATTGCATGGCCGATTTGATATCCTTAACTACCCAACGGTCAATATGAACAAGGGACTCCTAGTCCTAGTCATTCTCTTAAATTAATTTAACTCTAAGTTGTGAATGAGCATTTTCTAGTCACAGGCTCACGATGGTATGACTAACTTAAGTACCATCACGAGTTCTCATATTTTACGAAAACTGACCTACATGGGCCACCACAAAAACTTGCCACGACCTACACCTATTTTTTTGGATACGAGATGTGTCCAAGCCAGCCTACGCCGCAGAGTCGGCGGTAGAACGCTGTCACGGCCAAGATGCACAAAATCACAAAAATATAACATTTATTGCTCATTTACATTTCTAAATTTATTACAACATTTACAACATTTATAATTAAAGAAAATACAAGGTTCATACAATAAATGAAAATGATAACGCTTCTATCTATTTTTAGGTTTCTTCCTGCAAGTACACCCGTATCTTCCAATAATAAGAGAAGCCACAGCTAAACCTGAAAAATGTTGGTTTCCAGTCAGGAATAGAACAAGCACACAAACTGACGACAATACGAAACACAATAGAATTCACAAGACACGAAAATAACATATGTGAGATGACAACTAGAAAGTAACTGATGTCATGGCAAGCGGTGAAGAAAACAAGGAAAACAAATAAAGACAACTATCTATGTGATTTGAAATATCAGTTTCGACATGTGGACGGCTAGGGCATAAATTCGGTACCCTGCACGTGTCGTGTGCAGCTGCTATTCTCAACGAAAGACATGGGAGATAGTTCTGGATAGTCCACATGTCTACTAAGATATTTTCCCTCCCGACTACTACTCATGGACTCGAACAAGTCACGAAACACGATATGACAATCAAGAAATAATGTATGTAGATATCCATGACACTAATCCGTGTAACCATGTGTCAACAAGTAAGATAACATATGCACAAAAATGAAATAGAAAGACTACTATGAATCAAAAGCAATCAAAAAGTGCACTTGCCTGAGGTCCTTTGCTGGTGAAACCGATAATACAACCACTCAGATGAGTCACTAAAGTCAACACATGCAAAAAGTCTCCGAATGCTGAAATATATATTACCAACATTTTTAGAGTAGTCAAATTAGCTAGGATTGCCTGTCCTTAAGTCCAATTCTGCACACAGGGGCAAAACGGTAATTTCGAGCAAAAATGATGTCCGCTGTTGGACCCGCTTTGTACCGAAAAGTGTGCCCGAGTCAATGGTCTCTAAAATTATCAAACTATATGTCTACAGATTCTTTTTGATGATACGAACCCAATCGTATGTCCAAAGTTGGATTCTGGCAGGCCGTACACAAAATCGCCCGTTGAATCGGACCGTGGGGCCCGCAAAATGACGATCCGATCAACTGTCTCAGAATTGGACCAAACTTGGCATACAGAACCAGAAAAACGATACGGTCCTGTTGGCACAATTTTTGTCTCGATCTGACGAATGTACACAAAGTAATTGAGAAATTTGTACAGAAGTCGATACGGTAAATTTTGACGGATACGCATCAAATTCGTCGCGCACACGCAACCAATTTAAATTCCGTCAAATCCTACACGTCCACGAAGACGGTACACACATTTTGATGCTTTCGGTTCACGACCACGTCGCCCAAATTGGCGGAACGCACGTCGTATCGAGGGTTTTCTGCATTTTTGAAAAACAGTTTTCATGGATTTTTCTTAATTTTTAGAATCGAATAACTTTCTGTATATTAAGAGAAAAAGGGTTCTACAAAAAGTGTTCTAGTCTCGTATAGGTTAACTATAACTGTTTGTAATTGGTTTTCGAAAATCCCTAATGTACAGTCCAAAAATTGTCCTCCAAGTATAGGTCTTGGGCAGTTTTTATAAACTATTCAAGAACAGTTTTTTCCTAAGTTTGGGTCGATTTATAACTGTATCTTTGTACGATTTAATTCGAACTTATATGAGGGAATTGAAGGGGTATAGGTTAGGTTCAGACCTGTTCAAGTAGTTCGTGAAATCACTGTACGAAGATGGAGATAATCGTACGCGAAGTCGACTTCACCAAACTGACTTCGAAATGCCTGCGCGCTGTTGTCGCCGCTCGTTGGAGCACTGCCACGACGGCCGACGGTCGATGGCTGCCCTGTAGCACGTGCGATCGCCAGGGGTCAGGGTCTGCGGCGCTTAGGGTTTTGAGGTGTTTTGTTTGTTGTTGTTGCTGTCGTTGTAGTTATGGACAGGGTCGGGGGGAAGCTTGGCGCTCGGGCTGGTAAAAGACTTCGGTTGGCTTGGGATGGGTCGGGCTCTATTTTTGGTTTCCTTTGTATTCTTTGTTTTTCTTTTATTTCTTTTTCTATTTTTTATTATATATATATATATATATATATATATATATATATATATATATATATATTTTATATATATATATATATATATATATATATATATATATATATATACATATATTTCCTATATATGTATAAATACTCCAAAAAGTCCAAAAGAAATCTTAGGAATATATTCTCATAATGTTGGGCTTATACTAAAACATATACATACAATAATATTTATTTCATAAATAATCTAGAATATTAAATGATATATTTCTATAATAGGTGTACATACAAAATATGTAGTCTAAATATCCCAACATGCATAAGGGTAACTAGGAAGGTATTTATCATATTTTTAACAATTATCGCTTATATCAAATAATATTGATGTCTTTACCATATATATAATAATTATTTATAAAATATATTTAGTAGAGCAATACGACCAAATATGGCATACACACATAAAATTTTATTGACACGGGCATCTTTGGTCGTATTGCATCACTATATGGGCTCGGGTTTGGTTCGGGTCAAGTCCGGACTAAATTGGTACAGTCGGGTCACTTAAACGTCAAATAATATTAATAATGAATAATTAAAATATCTATAGAGGTTAAGTCGTAACTTTGCCTGGTTTTTCTAGTTAGGACATCACTATGGCTCGGCTTTCCCTATCAGGGCTAATACACTAGTCAAAGCATGCCACTGCACTATCCGTACCATGATTCCTAGTCGTCTGGTACTTCAAAACTCAACAATGGCTAAAGTCATCTACCGTAATAATTAACTAAATAATTATTTATAAAATTCTAAAAAATCACTATTCCATTCAAATAAAAAAATATTATCAAAATTTTCGGGAATGGGAGCTACCGTGTTGGGAGAAATAAAATGCAAAAGATTTGAAATCACACGAGAGGCGCCACGTGACGTTCAGAAGTTGGTATTGTCAGAACCGAGAAAAGTCTAAAGCGCGGGATATATCAAATAGTTACACAATAAGACTTAAATGCGCCATGATCTAATAAAGTCAAAAAAATTCATTTCATAATATAAAAAAAAAAGACACTACAGACACAGGCGCTATGGCCATTATGGAAAAGGACGCATTTATATTATGTCACTTCTTTTCGTCATCAGTTTGACGCAAAGCAGCGCTTAACTCCTCCATGTTGTGGATCCCTGAGTGGTGCATCAAATGGAGGAACGCTTCCCTCTGTTCCAAAGCGCCATGCACTTCAGAAGAAGATGATGGCCCACCACTGGAATGAGCAAAGACTGTTGGGATCAGGCCAAAGCAGCCTAAAAAGTTCTCTGCCCTCAGGGACGGGTCAGCTTCCAACCAGTACGCCGTAGGCGCAGAGTGTGGCTTCTCCCCAGAAGCTTTGTCGTCAACATTGACGTTCGTCTCCTTCTTCTTCTTCATGTTTACTTTGGCTTTCATGAGAGTGTATGAAGATGAAGGCTGAGCCTTATGCCCATAATATACAGTAAAGATCAGCCCCCGCCGATGCTTCGTATTCCCCATAAAAAGGCGGGTAACATTTAAAAGGGAAGCTTGAAACGAGGAAGAAGGAGCATTTCGGAAATAAGTGCTCCCATAAATAGGTTCATTATCGAGAATGAACCAAGCGTTTAATGATCTTTTGGTTAATAAATGCGAGACTTTTATGTTACGTGACACTCATGTTGTACAGCAGTCGAATTGCGCGACCATCACGTTGCGCAGTACTCAAATTGTGCGACCACCCAGTTGTGCAGCACTCAGGTTGCGCCACATCATGCTGCACAATATCTCAAGTTGTGCCCAAATTCAGCACAACTTTCAAAATGTCGTACAACACAAGTCGACAACAACCAAACCCTAAAGAGGGAGGCGCAAGTTATAAAGTGCGCCCAACTCTAAAAAGAGTGGGTGCACGATGTCAGAATCAGGCCAAATCAGAGGGTGGTTGATGCATGGATCAATGATCGAAATGCTCACCTTCCATAGCCGAGTTGACAGTTTCTCGTCGTGACAAAGGTGGAATGTACTGATACGCATGTCGCTGCTCTCTGCATGGTGAAGCGCGAGATGAAGGCTCAACGAAGTCCTATCCTCTCTTAACATCGAATCTCCCGGGCACCATTAGGGTTTGTCGAAGAAGCTTCTGAGTCTGAAAGAAGAAGAGACATAGTGGTCGAAGGAGATCGGGAAGAAGAGAAAGAGGTAGGGTTTCAAGAAAGTCATGTTGGTGAAGAATGAAAAGACTCAAAGTGTGCGACTATTTATAGCACAAACTGTTGCACAACCTATGCTAAAAAATCGGGCTTGAGTTTGACCAGCGCAACCTTGACACAGTCGTTTCTAAATTTAAAGTATTTCGAAACTTTGAAGGCTTTTCAAGTTTCAAAAACTTTGAAGGGGGTCTTGTAGAGGCTAAAAATTGAGTTATGCCACCCATTGGGAGCTAAAAATCAAGGGGCGCCACTTTTTTAGAGACTACATCAACAAGATGCACCACTTTAATAAGTTGTACCACATCAACAGATTGTGCATACATCAAGTTGCGAGAGCGCCACGTGGCATGCCTCCTCGAGAAGCTATAACGGTTGTATTAAATTCTGACAACTGACAGCACGTATATCAACGAAAATCTGTTCGAATGTCGTGCAGCATGACGCTCGAGAAGATTTGGTCAGCTAGCAGTTTACGTAACGAGTTAGGATGCGCGAGGTTGTACTTAGGCGCAAGTTGTTACATTGTTCCCCCGTGCAACCTGATGAAGCTCATGCAATGTGATCGAATTGATGTCCAGAGCAGGGTGATGTGGCGTGCATGCCAATAACTTCGTAGAACGTGTCCACTACATTGCTCACGACTATGCACATCTCATTCAAATGATGCCACGTGTCCACAGCAGTTGGTGCAACCGCTCGCGCAAGTTGTTACATTATGCCCCCGCGCAACCTGATGAAGCTCGCACAATGTGATCAAATTAATGTCCAGAGTAGGGTGATATGGTGCGCATGCCACTAACTTCGTAGAATGTGTCCACTATATTGCTCACGACCATGCGTATCTCACTCAAATAATGCTACATGTCCACAGCAATTGGTGCAACCACTCGCGCAAGTGAACATGAGCACGCAACCTGAGGCACGTGCAACCTAGAATAACTGCTAAACAGTTATTTCAAGAACTCTATAAATAGAGTTTCAAATTAGTATCAAATCATCGCGAAGGATCATAATCTCCTGCTAAAGTGCTGTTGCATCCTCCAGAGGCTCGTGTCTTCGATATCACATCATCCAAGGGATAAAGTGATCGTCTTCTGATCAAATTCCTATAGTTGTACTTTCCCAAAAATCAATTGTACATTTGTACTCTTTCTCAGTTTGTAGAAACCCGAAACCTTTTGTTTTTACAAACATGGCTGCTTTGGATTTGGCAGGTTTTTGGACTTTTGATTGTGGAGCTTTGGGTGTAAAGTTTAGGGTTGAGATACTCAGTGCGGCTCAACTTACAATAGTCTAGACTCAATAAAAAGTAAAATACAGACTCATAGAACAAGTAAACAGCAGCATGTCATAGCAATTGTCGATGATGTTCGTCTTGAGCTAATGTGTGGTGATTGTCTGGTTTGGAACTTGATGTTTCAAGTTGGATTATAATAGATATCGTCTTGTTAATTATCAAGATTAGGTTGACTGCGATCCAGTTTGGGTCAACATCGTCCTCCATCTAAATACTCATGTATGCATTACCCATTGATTGTTATTGGATTTTTCTGTGAAGCATTATTTGATTTGACTTTTTGTAATTGAATTTCATGTGAAAGAATATTTAATTATTTATTATGTCAAGAATTCGAAAATCCTTCAATTGAATCGTGAAATGAGAAGTTGCAGCCATTCGGACTGGCCATCCACATTTGCAAGGCACATATTCTCGAAATATGATTCAGAAATTTAATAAAATTTTGGGAATCAAGACATAATTTTTCGTGATGGATTTTGAAATCTGATATTCAGATTTTTTATTTTGTTTTACTACTGTTTGGATTTGAAAAATTAGCGTCCTAAATAATTTAAATGACATACCGTGCTTTTGATAATATTAGATATATGAGTTTATTTTATGTAATATTACATATTAGTTTTGATACTATGATAAAGTAATGCCGAAGATATTTAGAAAGCTTGAAAATTAAGTTTTAATTTTTGAATATATTTGGATCATTAAGAATAACCTAGCTTGTGTACGACTACTTCACAATCATAATTTCTACTGATTCAATGGCGTGGTAGCAAGAAGGTGCAGCCATGAATCCTGATAGTAAAACGATATCTTGATTGCAGCTATGTACACAATGGCGAGGCACAAGATTACTATATCATGCCAGAAAATGTGAATAAGGAATATGATTTTGAATTCAAAAATCATACATGGTTATGGGTTTAAACAACATTGTATCTGACTATTTATTTCATTATATGGAATTTCAATAACCTTGATGATTTCTAGTATTTTCGAATTGTCTCCGTTTTTGTGAAATTTTAAAAAAATAATTTTCATGATATTTCATTTAATAGTTTAATAAATTACTACTTCACCTCTGTAAGGTGGGTAGAATATTTTATTTTTCTCTACGATTATTTTTGAAAAAAATTATCTTTTAAATTTAAATTTCGAGGACGAAATTTTTGTAAGGGTAGAGTGTCATAGCCATTTTTATAATAAAATATTTTCATATTCTCTAAATAACTATTTTTAATCAAGAATGATTTTCAATAGATATTATTGTATTTTTTGATTTTTTTAGACCATTTCTCCATTTGTATACAAGCATAATTATTTAAAACTTTTCCTTTAAAAGAAAAAAAATCCTTGTAACCCCTTACACAAATTATGCAAATTGCATAAATGAATATGCCACCTCATTATGGCTAGGTGGCATTACATAAAGCTAGGTGTCATTTACCTAGGACATGTGTCTGAGCTCTCTAGCCTAGTGGTATTAGAGCGGACACCCGGAGGGGCCGGCAAGGTTTGAGCCCCCTAGTCGTGTGTGTGCGTGGAATTTCAAAAAAAAATGTGGCATTAGCTAATGCCACATGGCAATTAGCATAGAGAGAAATCCCTCTCCTGCCACATAACTCCCCTCTCATTTCTTCTTCATAACTCTTACTCTCTCCATTCTTCTTCACTCCTCCTCTTCTCCACTCTACTCCACCCACTATCCTCTCCTTCCCTTGCTTATTCTGCTGCTGCTATTGCTTCTGTTGTCGCTGCTATCGCTGCTGCTGCTGCCGGCTGCTGCTGGCTGCCGGCTGCTGCTGGCTGCCACCTACCGTGCCGTCGCTGCCGCCCATCCGTCCGACCTCCTCCCCCAACAACTTTCAACATCTCCTCCTCTTTGATCTCTCTCTCTAGGTATATTTCTTCCCTTTTCCTTTAAATGTTCCAATTTCTAAACCTGGGTTAGAAATTGATTTCTAAAATTTTGGAAGGGAAAAACATAAGGAGATCAAGAATCCACTTGGATCTGAGAAAGAGAACTCTAGGTTTTCAGAACAAGGCAAGTCCTCACCCTTGCTTCCCTTTCAATTTTCTTTCCATCATTATTTTAGTTAAATTAGAAATTATATTTTGATGTTAGGAATGGATATAAATATGTATGAACACAACAATGAATTCATATATACCATGGACACATATCTTGACACAATATGTAGGACACAAAAATGGACACTTCGATTTAGTTATATATATGTATATATAGATTGATGGTTGTTAGATTATAAGAAAAGGATAATATTCATGTATACATATGCTTAATTAATTCCATGTTTAACTAGTCTTATATGTATATATGTATATAGAGATGTATGGACACAACTCTTGAATTTATATATACCACACACACACACACACACACACACACACACATATATATATATACATATATATATATATATATATATATATATATATATATATATATATATATATATATATTTCAATTTAATACAATATTTTAGTTTTGTCCAGATTTAAAAATATACTTATTTGACATATTTTGTTATGAACACCCAGTTAGAATAGGTATCTATAGGTACCGGTATATTAAGGCAACCCCACCTATTAATTTTCAAGTTAAATTTACTATTTTGCACCTTCAAGAAGCTAGTATATGGTATATAACAAGTATAAGTTGATTTGAGCATATTAGAATTGAATTTTGGAAATCTATTCACTATGTGTTAGTACTTAGAAACTTGTTTGATATAATTGTACTAATAGTTGTGTGTTTACTTGAGCTGTGTAGAACCAAAAGGACACTATTGCAAATAAATAAGTAAAATAGCTAGCTCGCTAAGGTATGAAGGAAATTTCTTATTTCAATATTTTTCTTATATATATATCATAACTGCGTGGTTACCGGTGTTAAGAGTTGCTCCACCGAATGGGTCGGCGAACCCAGGGTTAAATTTTACGGAGGGTTGCTCCGGGTGTGATATATAAACTGTTTTCGGAGCCGAAAAACAAAGGAGACTTTGCTGAATTTTCTAATAAATTCGGGAGTTATCCAAGTTTTCGATATCCAGAAAATATCGTTATACTAAACCCTAAATTTTGGGATACAATATTTTAGTTAGTGACGAGTTCCCGATAACCCTTAAATAAAAATGCGTAGGAGACGAATAGTAAGAGTCTAGGACGCGAAGGACATGGACACCAGTCACGCAAGAGAAACTCAAGTTTCAATATTTTCTGCTATGTATAATTGGAAGAAAGTTCTTCATAAACTTGTATTTTCCATATTTCATGATCATCCCAAAATTGGGATAGAATATATTCTTGAAAGCAATACTTGATTCTTGAAATTTTGAATAACATGCATATTGGCATATTAAGATTTGAGATGAAATACATAGCAAAGATAATACAAGAGAAATAGAATAGGAATGTTTGTAGATTAGGTTAGTGCATTGGGTGGGAGAGAACAACTGAATCACACCCAAAATTCTTGTAATATAATAACAACAAAAACTGATCAGTAAGAATTTTTCGCATCGTAAGGCCAAACGATGTTGGGGGTGAGCTTAGCTCACCAAGAGAGATTTCGGATTCCAGAAATTCTTGAATCAAAACAAAATTTTAAGAGTTTATAAATTAAAAGTATTTTACTCACATAATGTGAGGGGCCGGATTCTAAGCACCGTGCCACCGAGACACCACCTGATCCCTGGTCACGGGATTATTGTCGAAAAAATAGTATGGATGTGATCCAAATCTGTTCTCTAAAATTGCATCATCATATAGGAAACTTGTTTGCGATTATGGTAATGATTTAGGTTATGTTGAATGATTGAACACCTAGAGATCACTAGAAAGTTCACACTATAATATTTTTCCTAGAATTTAAATAGATCAACTTTTTATCTAAGGGGAAGAAAACTCCAACAAACTATTTTTCCTCATATCATATTTTTATTTTCTTATCGTTTTGACCGAGAACTTGCATGTCGTTTTGACGACCTAGTATTATTCACTAGTTTTGTAGCAATATTTCAAAGGAAGCTGCCTTCAATTATTGAAGTACATCTGGAGAGATGCTACATTGAAGACGATTGTGTTGGAACTAGATTTTTTTCTCATAATCTATTTAAGGTATAAACGTATTATATGTATTTTGGGTTAAAGGTTGTAATTGGGAAGAATAATAAATTTCTCTATTTATAGTTTAGAATTTCCTGTAATTCAAATTGTTAATTAATACATTATGTACCATGTGACCAGTGGTAATCCTATCCTAGGACTGTAAGGGCGACAATTGCGAATATGGGTATTGGAGTATCCGTATGTCGCGTAGCCTGGGAATGTTGTTACGTACTCGGCTCGCCGTATACTGGGAGCGGGACGTGACAGTTAATTAGGAATATTTTGGTTATTTTTTTGAAAATGACCATAATACTCGTACAACAATCATATTCTAAGGGTATTTATCATCAAGTGGCACCCAATTTCTATATATAAAAATTAATTCATCCAAATTTATCACAATTTTTTTATTCTCTCTCATCTAATACTTCCAAGCAACATTGTGTTCTATTCACTGAAGTACCTTCCTTTTTACTATTATAAAAAATGATATCCGCGCCATAAGCTCAACGGGTACAAGGACCCCACCCCGCACAACCTTAATGGGCACTGGGCTTAGAAAAATGAATGAATCGTAATTGGATGAATCCGAATTTTGCTCCACTTTAGCGGAGTTTATAATAAATGTGATAGCAAAAGAAGACACTTGCATGCAACTCTTGTTCAATATATGAATGGCGAAAAATAAATCAAATGAAAACCTAACCGTGTTATAGAAAAACTATGTAGACATTTAGACCATTATATCTAGTATCTTGCATCTTCTTTAAAAATGTCCATGTTAATTTAGTTAGCTATTAGTGTTAGGAACTTAGGTAGTTGCAATTATTGTGTATCGGTTCGAAAAATTAGCTATTAATTTAGTTAGACGTTTTATTTATCATTAGATGTAATTTTCATGCATTATTTTTGATATATGCTATTTATGTTTTGTGTCTGAACTTTTAACATCTCTACAATCTTTCTTTGTGGTGCCACAAAGGTTGTTTGAGGAGCGGTTGAAGGCCCAGACCCAAAATATAAATCGTATAAAAGAATATATATAACGAATAAAATATATATTTAAAATATATAAATTAAATAAAAAAATTTCTTTCTAGTTTTTATACAGACAGAGAATCAAAGCCCCCCTCAAAAGCCCAACGATTTATAGGATTTTTTTTCTCCAAAATAAAAAGATCAGGCCCAAGATCCAACCCGATTCAGACCGACTGATATTTTTAAGGTAGTGGACTGTCCTGAGTTTGGATTATGCTCTTCGAACCTGGTCCGACCCGGACCAAAGTTTCTAACCGAGTTGTGCTGGCCGGGCACATGCCCAGTCAAATTCGTTTAAAATTGGGCCAGGGCTAGCCAGCCCGCCAACTCAATAACATAATGCAATCCGCTTATAAGTTCTTTTTGCACATCCTGCCACCTGTAGGGTTGAGCATTATTCGGTTTTGAACCGAAACCGTACCTAGCCGAACCGATTAAGATATTCGGTTCGGTTTCGATTTTAAAAATACTAAAAAAAAAATTTCGATTTCGGTCCAAAACCAAAAATCGAATAAGACTTGTACAATCCTCAATTTTATACATATTTTGTAATTAAAAATGTGTATATTTTGAAAACAATTCTATGTATATGTTTTGAAATTCAATTTTAATAATTTAACAACTAGTCAAACTTTGGACCCAACTTTGTTCACCAAAATTATAATTTTTAATATAAGTTAACCATGATCTTAACTTTGGATCCGACCCATAAAACAATATAAATATCAAAACCGAATAGACCGAATAAACCGAATTGTCATTCGGTTCGGTTCGGTTTCGATTTTGGCTAATTTCGATTCGGTTTCGGTTTTGAATTTTTAGGATTTTGATTTATTCGGTTTTGACTATTTCGGTCCGGTTGAAACCGAATAAACCGAATGCTCACCCCTAGCCACCGGTTGATTCATGGTCACGTCCAAATTGTTCCTTCCGATAACCCCTCTTGTAATTCTAAGTAACTAAACGAGTGATAAGCCAGATGGTTAGGGGCACGTAAACTATTCTTATTTAACAAGAGGAGCTAGCTACCAAACTCAGTTGGCTCTTATGATCATACCTATAACCTACTCGGTTAAGTAGACGGTTTGCGAAAAAGGTGCGGATGTGTGTGTGAAAATTCGAGACAATATGTCCAAATGATATGTAATGCTGCGTGTACAAAATTCTGTGCATAACGTCGACGGGTCGACCTAGGTGTTGGGTTGTCCTATCCGAAACTAATTTTTATTGTCCCGTAATCGTTGTTGTGAATCGATACTGGAGGGTCATCCGTGATTCCAACCTCTTGTACGGTCACGCTGAGCCTGAAGGTTTCCTAAGCAGAGGGGAGTTGTCAAATCCGAAGTTTTATCTGACCCGCCTGTACGTCGGGCATCTGAAAAAAAAAAAAAAAAAAAAAAAAAAAAAAAAAAAAAAAAAAAAAAGAGAGAGAGAGAGAGAAAAAAAAGAAGAGAAACTAGGTTATGATGATTCCGAGCAGCAGTACTAAAAGGTATCCAAAATTAATTAGGTTGCATGTGCTTTTTTTTTTTTTTTTTTTTGAAATCCCACTCACACACACAATTGGGGGGCTCGAACCTTGCCGGCCCCTCCGGATGTCCGCTCTAATACCACTAGGCTAGAGAGCTCGGACAGTTGCATGTGCTTTACTTACTACTTCCCCGTAGCCATAGGCAGATGGGAATCTCAACTGATAGATGCAATGTATGGGAATCTCAACTGCAGCGGAGCCCCCGGCGCTGCTCTCTCTCGCGCGACACACCGCGTTCTCACGTGGCGACGCGCGCTGCTTGCAATGTGCATGCATGTGGTGCATACGACTACGCTTTCGCCAAATCTGCGAGCGCCTCCATGGTAGCTCCACCACCCGTTCCAACATTTTATTTATCACATTCATCGAGTGCATAATGTTGAGAGATTCAAAACTCGGGACCGTGGATCCAAAAAAAGCATATAACTCATTCAGCATATATAAAGTTCCAAGCGTTACATAAAATGATGTTATTTGGCTCCCAAAATATTTGGATTATGTAATCTTCCATTATGTGATATCTGACATGGCAGATGACATAACAGCTGACATGATAAATTTCAATCCAAAAAATTAATTATCCAAAATTTTTTTAATGTTAATATTAATATTAATATTAATGTTAATATTAATGTTATATTTATATTAATGTTAATATTTATATTAATTTTAATATTAATGTTAATTTTAATGTTAAGGTTAATTTTAATATTAAATATCATGTTAATTTATTAATTTAATATTAATTTTAAATTTAATATTAATATTATTGTTAAATTTTTTCATGTCAGCTGCCATGTCAGCAACCATGTCATCTGCTACATAATGGGAGATGATATCACCAAAAAAATTTGGGAGCCAAATAGCATTTTTGGATTTTAAATTTTTAAACTTGAGACGAACTCTAAAACGGATGCTATTAAAGCTTAAATCGAACTCAGCTGGTTTTTTGGTCAGCGATGAGAGGTATAACGTATAACCTTCATGGCTAGGTGCACGGTCTCGAAATCGAACCGTGGAAGAACGTGGATGTGTGTATGTAAAAATTAAGGATAGTGGACCTAAAAGACATGCAACGTAGTATGCACGAAGTTTCGTGCGTTATGTTGGACACTACAAAAAAAATCATGGATGGTGATACAATAATATTATAAACAAAAATCAATAAATAAAACAACAAATATAATATAATATCCAAAATTATATATGTTATAATAAAAATCTAATAATTGAAGATGTTTCAAACCAACAACTAAAATTGATGTACAAGAGAAATATTTTTTTAAGATGTTCGACGATACGCACATGATTTTTTGCAGGTTGCATTTCAAGTCTTTTGGGCCAGTGTCCCCATTATTATAAATGAAAGGAATAATATATGCTATGACTCGGTCCACTGATCTTCCGCCACCCAGCCAGGGTCTTATACATTTTCGAACAACTCGAGTGCGGTACCAATCAAATAAATAAAAGGAATTTATTTTACTTTAATCTTTTCACTTTTTAATATGAATTTGTAATTGCATTCCATTTTTTTGTTTATTAGACTTATATTCGATTTTTTTTTGTCACAAAAAACTTTTTTCATGACAAAACAAATGTTTTTCGTGAATATTTTTCATTACAAAAAGTAACATGTAAGTCTAGTAAGCAAAAAAATGTGGGATGTAAGTATAAATGCATATTATAAGTGGAGCGAAAGTCAAAAAAATTTCAAATAAAAATAAAGCTAACAATGCTTAGGGTAGTTCATGTGATAATATTAAAAAGAAAATATTTTTTTTTTTTTTTACAATTTGTTATCATGTCTCACGTATATATGCACAGGAGATTGACAACGACGGAAGGGTGGAAGAGATTGAGAGTGTCATACTGTTAGAGCGAAGAAAGGAAAGACGATTTTGGCAGCGATTAGACCAATGTTGTTTCTTTATTCTGACTAATCAACTTGTCTCTTGGTATTCGATTATATAAAATCCAGATATCCTATAAAAAAATTATCTTTTTACTACTACTAAAAGGATTAAAATAAGTCTGATGGATCTTTGTTCACAATTGGACTTGCATTTATTAGACTTTATATAAAAAATGGTGTCCTCTAAAAATCTAGACCCAAAACTGCCGTCTCATGGGTCTCAAATCAAGTCCGAAACTAGTGTTGGGTTCGACATCGAAAAATATAAAAGGAGAAGAAGAAGAAGAAGAAGGGAGATTCAGAGCTCCTTCGTTTGAGAGAAGATAGACTAGTTAATTCACAATATAATTTCTTTTTGTATAAATATTAAAATATAATTTTTTAACCAGTAAAAAATAATATGGGACTTTGTACGCGTTGTCATCCATCAATCCAGAGTAGTATACTTCTTTCCGACAATGAGAGCATCCACAGTGGCAACACTCAAAATCATACTCCAAATTATTTCAAATCATATTCCAAAAATTAATTTTGAAGTATTTTCTTCATGTTGGTACACAATGGTATACTCCAAATAAACACTCCAAATTGACAAGTGGCAACATCCCATCTTTTTTCACCTTATTTTTTCTTCATAATTGACAAGTGGCAACACTCCAACAAAAAGAATGAAGAAGAAAAGTAAATATGGTGGGCCCCAAGTAACTATAGTTCCATACTTTTCAAATTTGGAGAGTCCTTTGACTTTCTACTCTTTTTCAAATGTGGACAAGAGTCCATTGTAGCTCTTAAGTGCTACAAAATTTGGCTAAAGATCAAATATAACACTTAAAAAGAATCTCACTGTGGATGCTTCGACAAGGATCACTCTAGTTCGGCAGTATAAATATTTGGCTTAATTGCACTTTGCTACCCTCAACTATTACCATTTTTCAACTTTGTACCCTAAACTATTTTTTGTAACAATTTGGTACCCAGATGTTATTTTGGACTAAAATGCCCCTACCCCTACCCCTAACCCTCCCCCCCTGCACGCTCCGGCCGCCCCCCCTGCTCACTCCGGCCGCCCCCCCCCCCCCCCCCCCCCCCGCCCCCCGCCCCCCCCCCCCCCCCTGCTCACTCCGGCCGCCCGCCCGCCTCCGCCTCTCCCCTAGGCCGCGACAGCACGGGAGGAGGGAGGCTGGGGAGGGAGGGCGGGGCGGGAGGCGGGGCAGGGGGTGGCCGAAGGTAGCAGGGGGGGTGGGGGACGGAGCTAGCAGGGGAGGGGGGGTGGGACGGCCAGAGCTAGCAGGGGGGGTGGCCGGAGTGGGGAAGGGGGTGGAGGGAAGGGCATTTTCGGAATTTTTGAAAAATTAGGTATCAAGTTGAAAAAAAATAATAGTTGAGGTACCAATTTGTTACGAAAAAAAGTTTATGGTATCAAGTTGAAAAGGCGGAATAGTTGAGGGTAGCAAAGTGCAATTAAGCCTAAATATTTATTCGGTGGCAATTAATTAAAGGATGGTCCACATGTTTGCTTGTCATCAATTCATTCCGGTGCTTAAAGCAACCTCCCATTTATTACACCCACGTCGCTTCGCCAACAACCTGTACTGTACTCCTCCTTCACATGGGTGGTACCAACGCCTCTGACTCGTTCTCGACCCGGACACGCCACTATCGGGCTTGGGTCCTATCCGTTTCCTTACTTGGACCCACCATCATATGCCTCAATTTCAACTGGCGCACATGCTTTGGAGTTGTCTTACGCGGAAGTTTTCTTGAAGATGGAACATGTGGGAAGTTTAGGTATGGTAGGCATGGAAAATAAATGGAAAAAAGTACATGAAACAATGTTTTATAGAATAATTAACATATTTTATGTTGGTGATTTATAAATATTTATAGGGTTAATCATATTTTGGGCTACATAAGCATTCAAAAATTAATTTTCGTGTCACAAATACGTCCGCCTTAAAATTCGGGTCCTAAAAAATTGATTCATGCTGACCATCCAAAATCTATTAATAAATATTTTAGGTTTAATTAGAGTTAGGTCCAGAAATATTTTTGACCTTCTTGAGTACTGATTCAATTTGTTTATTAACATATTTTTTATGGTTAACACAGATCAACCGTCATCTCAGGTCGACCTAAACCCTAAATCGGACATCTTGAGAATCCAAACACAAATTTTTGAATATTTTTGGAACCCATGCTCTGAATAACACATATATATAACCTTGGTAGTTATAATGAATTACTAAAATAATATTAAAAATATTATTAAATATTATCAAATATAATAGTTAGATGATTTTAATTTTCGGAGTTGCTAGGTTGTCCGCGGTTTGTAACTGCAGACGTGACCGTCGGTCGACGTGGCGGCCGGCCATTGGCTTCCTGGTCCGGATGAGATCCGAAATAGCCTTGAATTTTGTCATGTCGGCCGACAGTCACGTCCGCGGTTAGAAACCGCAAACAAAATATCATTTTTATTTTCATTCCGTCTTTCCATCATAGACCTTTTATTTTTCTACAAAATTTGAAAAATCTTTTGCAAATCTAAGGACGGGAAGCCGTAGGGTACCCTCTCCTCTCCCAATAGCAAAATAACTCCAAACTTGGTTCAAATAAACGAGGAGTTCAATTTGCGATTAGTTTGCAGGAGGATAAAATAATAGGGGTGTTAATGAGTCGAGTTTTGAAGGGGCACCCCTCCTTGGGCTTGACTCTATTTAAGACCAGCATACAAATTGAGCTATATATAACTTGACATTTTATAATATTCATGAATTTGAATTCAGCTTTCGAGCCGCTTTTTTAAAATAAAAGACTTAATGTACTTGAATTATAAGACAACTTAATTCAAAATAAATAGAAGCTAAAAAAGCTTAATATCAAATTAGACTATAAACTTCATAATATCTAGAAATGTATCTAACTGGAACAACTTTTTTTTTATACAAGTATATAAATAAAAATAAACAAGTTGGGAGCTCACAACACCCATCCTTCTAAGCTTGTTGTCATGCACAAGATTTTGTATCTTATTGAGACGAATTTGTACAATCCTGTACGAATCAAAATTTTACTGGAAGCTTCCAGAATGTGGTAAAAATTTTACTGGAATCAAAATTTTACTGGAAGCTTCTTGAAGATGCATGAAGTCTCCGTAGCCTTATTGATGTTCTAGAGGCTTCTCTAAAAATATAAATATGTAGGTTCGAGAATATTTCATAGAATAAATTTTGAAATATGCTGGTCTCAGAATGTTCATGTAAGTCCATTGAGGCACTATAAATAAGTGTGAGACTTCCTCACCGTGCACCCAAAAAAGTGTAAACTTTTTCTATAGTATTTTGAAGTTTTCAATATTCCAATCTCTCTCTTTTGGTCCATATTGTTCTTACTCTCGTCTTAGTGACCTAGCTAAACGTTGGAGAAAGACTGACATGGATTTTCGAATAGAAATCTTGTATACCGTATAGATTAAAGCGTAGGCAAAAATAATAAGTCCGTAAAATTACATTATATAGTGTAAGCACTTTGGTTCGTGAATAGATGGGGTCATTAACATCCTAGAAGTAACCTACTGAGGAAGGTCCTAATGGTGGCGGTGGTAACCTTATTGTTGATGAGTATTGACTCTATTATTACACAAAACATCACTACTCATTTCAATTAAGTT
The DNA here is from genome assembly GCA_029216955.1 of Iris pallida. Lineage (NCBI taxonomy): Eukaryota > Viridiplantae > Streptophyta > Magnoliopsida > Asparagales > Iridaceae > Iris > Iris pallida. Next base: position 12,467,076 of record JANAVB010007199.1, on the reverse strand, counting down.
AATAATTAATAATAGATTAAATTAACAATAGGTTAATGTGCGCTAAAGCCTAACTTAGTAGAAGAGCAAGGGAACCAACCATGGTGGCGTCTAGAGTAAATAGATAGTTGGTTGGCCGCAATTAACGATATTTTGTCCTGACTCGCCATAAACGAAATTATTATTATTATATTATTTACACATTTTTTATACTAGAGACCTATGATTTGGACCATCAATACTACAAATCAATTTGTTTGATTTATGGGATCATACATACGCAAAGATGACGTCATATCGGCATTCAAAGATGTAGGTCCCTGTCTTTTATTTTCTTTATTTTTTATTCAAAAATATTGGAAGTCATTTGTCATTTCATAACTAATGTTGATTAATTAATTCACTAATTATAATAGATTATAGTAGTAGGTGTTATATGCCTCTTGGTTGTGGCTTTGAGCCAATTCTTCCTGCCATATGGGGGGCATATATTAATTGAATGGTTTTATTAACTAATGGGAATATTTTAGCAAATATTTCTATTCAAAATATAAAAACTAGCATACACTTTTACTATTTTAAAAAAATAGCAAATGTTCTCATTTCTTTATAAATCAGCCAAAATTTTAGTTAAATAGTGAGAGTATATCTTAAAATTTTATTTGTTCCATATAAAAAAAATGAAGGCATATTCTGGTTTCTATATTTTGAATGAGTACATTTGCTAAAATATTCGTACTTTAATCAAAAAAAAAAAAAATTTGTAGCTGATCTGATGTATATTTCAATTCTGTTTCCTCTCATATACATGCAATTTTTAGTATACATAATTATTTAGTTTTAAAATAAAAATATTTGTACTGCATATATAGAAGAGGGAACATAATTGTGACACATATATGTTTCCGTTTTTTCTAATGTTCTGAGTACAAACATTTAATTATCCTTGTTTATTGTTTGATACAAATACATGAATGTATAATTGATTAGAATTTTCATATGCTTATTTGATATTTGATTAAATTTACAAATATTTTTGGTAATAAAATTGACAAGTTATATTAAAACACTACTATTAAACCATAGACAACAATAATGAAGATGGAGATAACCAAAGATGGCGCCCAATTTTTCAATATTTATAGGAAAAGTGATGTGGCGCCATCTTAGATGGCGCCCAATTTTTTTATTTTTTTTTAGAGTGTGGCGCCATCTTAGATGGCGCCCAATCTTCTTTTTTTTTTTTCGTAACTTTTTTATTTGATGGTTACGTGAGAAAGTTTGATTTTATCTTCTTAAATAAATTTAACTCTTTATATACAATTTTATCTTTTTTTAAAAAATCTTAGATATTTATTTAAACTTAATATTAGAAAAAATATGTTTAAAAATAATTCAAAATCTTAAATATTTTTTCACAAATCTTAGATATAACTTATAATCGTAATAATTTTATGAAACAATATGTTTAAAAATAAATTGTATATAAGAAGTTAAATTTATTTACGGACGAATAAATCAATTTTCTCACGTTAAAGATAAATTTATTTAATTTTTACAATTATTTTTTTAAACATGTTTTTGGTAATATTAGATTTAAAAATCTAATATTTAAGATTTTGAATTATTTTTTAAACATATTTTTTCTAATATTAAATTTAAATAAATACCTAACATTTAAAATATTAAATTTAAATAAATACATATTTTTTCTAATATTAAATTTTTTCTAGAGATATTTTTAAAATTGTTTGATAAAATTATTACGATTTCAAGTTATATCTAAGATTTGAGAAAAAAATATTTAAGATTTTAAATTATTTTTTAAACATATTTTTTTCTAATATTAAGTTTAAATAAATATCTAAGATTTAAAAAAAAAGATAAAATTGTATATAAAGAGTTAAATTTATTTAAGATGATAAATTCTAACTTTCTCACGTAACCATCAAATAGGAAAAAAGAAAAAAAAAAATTGGGCGCCATCTTAGATGGCGCCACACTCTAAAAAAAGAAAAAAAAAGTTGGACGCCATCTAAGATGGCGCCACATTACTTTTCCTATAAATATCGAAAACTTCTCCTCTTTTATATAAATATGCTAAATTTCATCACTCTATATGAAATTTCCTCTTTTTTTTATTTACTTGTGCTCCTTATGGGTTATGGCTGTCACGTTCCACTTTAATATCAATGATATGCTCTAAGGATGAACTACTATCCTCTCCTGACTCTTGAATGTGTTAAGTTTTTACAATACAATTTTGAAATAACATAACTTGTGTCTCCTTCCAACTCTTTCTCCAATATATGTTTAAGTTTTGTTCTCTTCATAATCGGATATTGACATAGAATAATGCTATTCGTATTTTAAAATTATTCCTCCAAACTATTCCTCCTTATGTGATAGCTAACGTGGCTATCAATGTGACAGCTAATATGACAATTTCTAAAAATTAAATTTAAATTAATATTAACATTAATATTAGTATTAATATTAATATTAATATTAATATTAATATTAATATTAAAAAAATTGGGTGATTAATTTATGGGTTAAAAGTTGTCATATCAGTTGCCATATTAGATGCCACATGATGCTATTTAACATTTCACGTCGGCTGTTACATAAGAAGGAATGATTTGAAAGAACAATTTGGAGGTACATCATTGACATAATATAGTTTCATCCTTGCATACATATGTATAGTACCACATCCTAACAAAATGGTACGTGCGTAGAACCATAAGATGTGTTTTCTACTTTTTTTTTTCCCCTTAACTACCTAATTTCCTGGTAGTTATTATTTCTTTTTTCTTCTTGTAACTAACATTTCTTGAAATGAGTTACCATTTTAAATAGACTACACTTTCTTAAAATTTTAAAACTAAAATTAAAATTAACAATATTAAAATTTAAATTTAAAATAAGTCTGTATTTTTTATTTTGGATGACGACTTGTAAAATTAATTTACAAGTAGCCAATATGGAAAATTTTAAAGTTAAAATTATTATTTTTTAAAATAGACTGTATATTGGATGTAACAATATGAAACTCTATTTTAAAATTTAATTAAAATACAGTCCAAAATATACTGTATATTAAAATTTTAATGTTAATTTTAAAATTAATGTTAATTTTGATTTTAATTTTAAAATAGCCAAATATGGCAGATTTTAACTTTAAATTTAAATTTAATTTTAATGTTACTTTTAACTGTATTTTAGGGTCTGCTTGGTAATGGTGTTTTCACCGGTTTTGGGATGTTTTTGAATTGACCGTTTATAAAAAACCCTGCTTGTTAATTTTTTTGATGCACTGGTTTTCGTTGGCTCAAAAATCCCCCAAAACCGGTGTAATATATTTTTGGGTGGCTTTGTAAACACCCCAAATCGACGGGTTTTGAGCGGCTCTATTTTTTTATTCCATTTATATCCTCAAAAAAATAGATATAATTATAACTACCGATACCCTTCCCTATTTAATTTATTCGTGTAAAAAACTTTCAGAACCGCTCGTTAGTGAATTACCAAGCATGGATTGGACTGGTTTAAAAGCCGCTACTTAAAAACCATCCAAAATCGGACCCCTCATAACCGCTCATAACCGGTACTCTAAAAACACATCATAACCGCTACCCCGATAATTGCCAAGCAGACCCTTAAACTAGTCAGATTGCTACATGTAAAATACAGTCTATTCTAAAATTTTAATTTTAATTTTAAAATTTGCCATATTGGCTACTTGAAATTAATTTTACAGGTTGTTACATCCAAGTTTTAAAATACTTAAGATTGAATTTGATACAATTTATTTAAAATGCTTAAGTCTTGTACATGTCCTTTTTAGAAGTAACAACAGAATTTGTTGAGTAAACTACCTTAAGTCAAAAACTTTATTTTTAGACTATTTTTAAAAACAAAAGAAGGATTTCAAACGGGCTGTGCTTATCTTTCCTGAAAAGGAACAACAATACTACATCAATATTTTGTCAGCATATAACTTATTTTCTTTCTTCTTTCAATTATTGGTACTCTTTGTACCCACATGATTAAATTAAGTGAATAACCATAATATGGACTAAACATGAAGATATATAATCTAGCTTCAATTTACCCAGTCTCCATTAAACTCATAGAAAAAAGATTGAAGAAAAAAACAATCCCACTTATTATTTTGAGAACACATCTAAATCACATGCATCTCGTGGAGGGAAAGAAACTTTCTTGTTCTATTCATTAATTTGTGGTCAAGCACTCCAAAAGGTTTGAGAAAATTGAGAGGCTCTCATCTTTCCTTGTAGGGCATACTCACAAACACACTCAAAAGTTGTACTTTGTTGTTTATTCACAAGGCTCATTCATACCACCACACACATAAATATCAACATTAATCTTTTTTCTTTTTCTTTCTTTCAAACCTAATTTAACCATACAACACCAAAGTTGCATCTTCTGTCTTCCATTCCACCCACTCCTCACTTCACAAACACAAATTCTGTAGAAGATCTCTAACCTCTTCAGGCTTGACATTTTGGAGTAAAGTCCTAATACTAAATGGTCAACATGGTCAACGAGTTTCTAAATATGCAAACTTATGCCATATCAACTTAGAATTGTATTTCTATGTATGGACACATGACATACAATATAAAAGAGTTTAGGTTTCTGTCATGCCCCAAATCCAGATTATTGATAGCAGAAACGTAACTCGGCCAGCTACGCATTACATAGTACTCTGACACATTATAATACGGTCACGACTATACAAGACGAGAGTTAGCTAAAACACATTAGTCTCCTAAAGTCCACTGAATTCTAGTCCCAATCCATCGCAACAAAATTTGTAAGAGTAATTGTAACTCCTTAAACCCTAATTTTGAATTTCAAAATTTTCTATTTTTTCAAAATGTTTCTCTAGATTTATCTAAATGAATAAAACTAAAAAAAAAATCATTCTTAGCCATTTTGGAATTAATAAATTATTTTCCTAAAAATAAACTCTACTTTCTAAAAACTTGTTAAATCTCCTAAATACTAATCATAATTAGAAATTCTTAATTGGAACTAATTAATCAACTAATTAAGCTTCTAGAAGGAGGATTTAAAATTCAAATTTGAAATTCATATGGATCAATAGACTTTTGAATTCGCCTCCATTTGAAATTGTAACTAACTCTCCCCTCCAAATTAGATCTTCTATAAAGCTATATCTAGATTTGAATTAAATTCAAACTCAAATTTAATAGAAACCAAATCAAAATCCAAAATAATTGAATTTCGCAAAACCAATTCCTTTTGCAATTATTGAATTGTTCATTCTATATATCAGAGTTCAAAGAATTCAAAATTCTATATTCCTTTTTTCGCTCTCTCTCTTGTCGGGGTCGATTGGATCCTCCTCTCCTCGCTCCGCTTGTGCCCTGCCTTGCTCAGCTGACCGCCATCCATGGTCACCAAACTCCGATGAGCACCTCGTCGTGCTACACTTCCTCTTCGTCACCTCGAACAATCCCGACCAAGCAGTTGCACAGTCGGTTAGTGCCGATCCGCTAGTTGAAGGTTAATCTAGTTTTCTTTTTCTTTCCAAATTTCTTTATTGTTATAAACCTATTTATTTGAATAATTTTGAGGCTAATAGGCATAAAATTGTCAAATAATAACATAAAATTAAAAAAATGACAATTATTTTAGAGCATTAAGATAAATATAAATTTGGGTGGCTTAGGGATTATCTATGATAAAATCTAGAAGTTGCAATTAAATTATGACAATTATTTTAGAGCTATAAGATAAATAATCTAAACATTTTAAGAGTTTGGAATTAGGTCCAACCTTGTGTTACCCATGTACTCTTTACCTATTTTACATGTTTACTAACGATTTCAATTAGGATTTTCTATTTTAAAATAAAAAACTTCCAAATCCCTAATGTGGTTTCTATGGTTGCGGATGCTACAAAGGTTGATGGTGAAGAGATAGTATATATTAAAATGCGAATATATATATAAAAAATTAGTGGGTAAACAAAAATAACATCCACTGATGGAGCTAGTAATACAAAATAAAACTATGTATACATAGATGATTATGGAGCTAGTAATAAAAATGAAAAACTAGCATGAGTAATAGTCATACATGATCAGTTCTAGCTATAGTCTAGAATAACACAAATTATGCTATGTCCATAAGCTAGATGTCAAGTCCAAAACACGAGCTAAACACGTACTTGGAGGTTAAATGGTGCAAAAAGAATATATATAGAAATTTAGTGGATAAAAGAAAAGAACACCAACTTAGATACTCTGGTGCTCGAAGTGGTCACGATCAAGTAGGAGGTATACAGTAGATTCTCCAGTTCTGCTACCAAATCTGGCCACACAAAACTAGTGGAGTCAGACCCCAAATAGCAAATACCACAAAGGAAGCCAACAATGAACTAAAACCAGCATGCAAACATAATAAAAACGGAATTAAAAGACATAATATAACATCCAAGAGAATAGTAACAATCAATATATATATATATATATATATATATATATATATATATATATATATATATATATATAACATCCAAGAGAATAATAAAGTACACATGAGGAGAAAAAAAGAGACATGTAAAGTACACATGACCATGTAAGATACATGAATAACATGTGGGTACAGGGATAAAACGACGAATAACTAGAGAATGTAGGGGACTGTCCTGGATCCAATCCACAAATGTAAACCAAACAATGACTGTAATTGCAGACTATCTCTCGAACAGAAAGAAAATACTCCACTCGATGTTGAGCTAAAATATAACCAAGAAGATGCATCACTTAACAATGAGTTGAAAATGTTGATGGGTGGAGTCCATAATAGTCTTACTCCAGGAAGTAGTGACATACCATAAAGAATACTGACGTAACTAGATAGTGCAAGACAAAACAAGAAACGACATGATGCTCCATCACGTGATATGTAAACAAGGTGTAATAGAATATCATCGTGAACCAGCACGAGTACCGCTATAAATCAAGTCCAGACAATCATCAATCACATGTATGCATATTAAAGTAATAAACATGTAAGAAATATAAAATGGAATAAACTTGATGAAAGCAGAAAAATATGAACTTGGGTGCAAAATAGGTATGCGGTGACACAATACAGTATGCTGACGTCATGCCGATTTTATGCCACAACAAGCCTCTGTTAAAAAAATTGATTAAAACCAGAATACCGTCGGTACAGATCAGTATACCGATGGTATGCCCTTTTTTTTTTTTTACCATAATTACTCTCTGTCAAAAATCGTTATGCCGACATTGAAGCACATTGTGCCGACATGCCGACTTTTAGCATAATTCATGGTAAATCCAAAAAATTGAATTTTTTTTTTGTCTGAAAGCACGTCCCAAAATCTACCAGAAACAAGTAGGACAGAAAATCAATAATTGATAAATCTCATATAGCATATAGAATAGGTTTCATAGTGGTAACTCCGATAACACTTTCGATACCGAGTTTCCAGCTAAGTAAATATTAATACTTTACAGAAAATCAAAACCTAGGTCAAACAAAATTAAGAAAAACGTACATAGACGAGAATCATGAAAGAAACATATTTAACAAAACATATATTATACAAAAATGAGCATTTAATATTGAGGAAAACAAAAATGGCAATAAAATATCATTGTTCATGAGTTTGGCAAAATATACTTGTCTAAAATTGAGCTCCCAGTCTAAACCTTCTATTCCGCCATCACGAGGGGTTCAAAACTACACTTAGGCCTCAAGACCAAGCTTCTCGTGAGAAAAATAAAAAAAAATATATGAAGAGAGAGAGAGAGAGAGAGAGAGAGAGAGAGAAGAAAAAGAAAGTAAAATGAGAGGAAGAAATAAAATGAAGGGGTACATATATAAGAGAAAAATTAATTGTGACCGTCATATCTGTCAACATCAGCGATCTATGACTCAATCAATTAAATCTCGACAGTATATAAAGAAAACCAAGAATCCAATGGATAAAAATGTGCTTTAGAACCAAGAAACCAAAGAATAAAATAATGAACTTGGTTACAAACCAATATTGTTCATCGATTAATATTCACAGGATAAAATAACTTCGGGCAGTATACCAGTGACAGGGACCAGTATACCAGCGGTACGACGCCTAGCAGGAAAAAAATTTCAAGTTCAAAAATTTTTAGGGTTCCGTGCTACACGTGGATCCTAGCACAAGTCTATGATAATGAAAAATGGTATTCTACAAGTCACTAGTAGTCTGATAATAAACATGGTTGCTACAAACTCAGAAAAAATAATACGTTGTATGTCATTAAGTACTTTCTTGAGAACATAAATTTGAGAAATACATTGATTAGTAAATATTCATGTATCTAGATAAGAATACCGATACTGTGAGACGAGTCTCACATGTATGTATAGTATATGCACAAGAATCTCATATCATTGTGCATTAGATTCTTCATGCTTTTGGTTTTCAGTGACAAGCGGAGTTCTAAAACTGACATACATGTCGTTTCATTGTGCTCATAAAAGGAAGAGTAGTGTAGAAATATTTGTCGGCTAGTAGGAAACACAGTGCGACGTGCTGTTCCTATGATTTTTTTCATAAAAAGGCATGGTATTCGGGATGGTTCATTTGTAGTGGGTCAACCTTCCGTGGATCGGGAACGACGAGTTAGATTTAGAACTGATCCAGGTGAAATGAATGTGATTTCTGAATGATCTGAAGTATAGGCAATGCTGCAGAGATGAAGCACGAATTCGAGTCCGACTCGAGTTCATAATCGACTTGCGACTAGCCGACTAGTGCCCACGGAAGAGGGGGTGATTGTTGAGTTGGATAATTAATATGATCTAAGATGGTTATTGTTAGGATTTGACTCATAATTAGTAATGCTAACAACAATAGGATTGGAGCAAAGTCCTAGTACTACTTAGTAAACAACTTTCTAAATATAGACACTTGTGTCATGCCTACTTAGGATTAGATTTTCTTTTTGTATTGATATATGACATGCTATATAAAGAGACCTAGGGTTTATTATGTGATTTTTATTATTCTAAAAAATGTGCTGGACAACTACCAATAGATTGAGAGAAAGAAAGAAAGAAGAAATAGAGGCTCCTAAGATATTCTTCAATGTAACCTTACGAAAATTATTTGGTTTAATTTCTTCGAGAACATTCTCTGATACTATGCGTTAGGAAGTTGTAGCGATCTTATAAAGTCTTGTAAGTTTATTTTGTAGTGATCTCGCTCTTTTGATAGTTTTGTACCGGTTATTGTTTCTATTTAATTCTTTTGTGTATTTGTCTTTTATTTTTATTTTAATTTGTTTGCATAAGTCAACCATCACGTTTGTGTTGTGGGTGCCAGCTCGTCGCCGACACTCATTTTCAGAAATACTTTCCACTTTTATTCCCATGAAGTCGTATAGAAGGTCTTGTAAGAAACGTGATGTGATCCGAACCGGAGTTGACCAATGAGATATATATGATATTTGGTTGAACATAATTTTCTTCCAATTATTATACCTCACGCTTCTCTCTCTCTCTCTCTCTCTCTCTCTCTCTCTCTCTCTCTCTCTCTCTATATATATATATATATATATATATATATATAAAATTGAAGGTCAATTTATTTATCAGGAAGCTCTAGTAGTGACCTGGGAGAGGAGCTGACCTAGAAATTAGACATACTACCAACTTAACAATGTTGGAGAAAAATGATAATAGAATGTGATAATTAAGCATAAAAAGAGGTTTTTTTTTAATCTTAAGAAACTGATTATTCTTAATACAATATTACCTAACATGCTGGCTTCTTACTTGGTATAACATATAATTTTCTACTTACATTTTCATAGTCAACGATTGTAGTTGACTATTTTGAAAGGATTAGAGCATTTCAAGGACTTTATTTTCAAGGTCCCTTAGAATGGTTGTTCCAAGAAACCAAAAAAATACTTATCTAAACTGGGTATAGTCAAATCTCACCATTCATAGTAGGAGATCTCTAGTATAGAATACATATATTAATTAATTAATAATTTTCACACTCAAGTAATTTAATACCAGTTAATTAATAATATGTCCGAGCTCTCTATCCTAGTGGTATTAGAGTGGACATCCGGAGGGGCCGGCAAGGTTCGAGCCCCCCAATTGTGTGTGTGCGTGTGATTTCAAAAAAAAAAAAAAAACCAGTTAATTAATATATTTTATTTAATTGTTTATATATATGTAATTTGCATATCATTAAATTGTACAATGTAAATAAATATTTTAATTACATTAAAACTACTAGAAAATATTATATTAATAAATATTTTTAAGGGAGCCATTTAAAGTAGATCATTGGAGTTCATACTACCTAAATGACTCCCTAAATATATGAAATGCTTTAAGTTTACCTAAGTTTAATAATCTCCATGATAGATATGCTCTAGGTTAGGAGCTAATATGCTTATATGAATATCATGTGTGTACCACATTCTTATTTAGACCATGGAAATAAGAAAAATTAACATGATTTTGATTTTCATATAAAAACAATAAGGAAGAAATAAAAAAAAACTTGTCATCCACATCCACAAGAAGAATATTGCCTTCAGATGAATCTCCCTTGTATACACAAATACATATATAAAAATAAATCAACGAAAAATTTCACGAGAAGCATAAAAGTTATAAAAAATTGCGTAAAAGACATTAAGTTTGTAGGAATTGCAAGAACAGCACCGTCGCGCCCAAAAATGGACGTGAAAATTTTTCACGCCCTAATTTAGGTCGTGAAAAATTAACTTTCCTTAATCCCAAGCATCACTTATTCTTAATCCCCCGGAATTAAAAAAAAATTTAAAAAAAATGAGCGCCCCATTTAAGGGCGCCGAATTATAAGCCACCTGGCCACCTGGAATTAAAAAAGAATTGGAATTAAAAAAGAATTTAAAAGAATTTTCAAATTGTTTAAAAACCATGTCCATGATTCGGTATTCTCATTTTCAGCAATACAATATGCAATAGGATATAACTGGTAGTTAGGATCATGTGCACATGCCACAAATAAATTACCTTGGTATCTTGATGTCAAAAATGTTGCATCAATACTAATTATAGGTAAACAACTACTTAAAAAACCGTCTATACATGCCTTAAAACAAATATATATTCTTTGAAAGACATTATTTTCTACGGTATTTAAAAAATATTTACTACCAGGATTTGTTCCCGCAACGTCAAGCAATATCTTTCAAGACTGCCATATGCATCAATATAACTACCGTTGATTTCAGATAATGCAAGTTCTTTTGCTCTCCAAGCTTTAGAATACGTAATATGTACTCGATAATCTCTAAGTATATCTTTTACAATATGAGATGCACGATAGGAGTGGTTATCTCTAATTTTACCCATTATTTTTTCACAAATCCATGCAACAGTAGTATGTCGATGATGTCCTCTTGGTAACACACCGGTACACGAATGTCGAGATTCAAATGTACGAATCTCAAAGATTGTACCGTTACCAATTGCTTTAGCATACACTCTCCAACTGCAATCTGGAGAGTCACAAATGTATACAATTCTTTGAGAATTGTTATGTTTAGCTCTACAACTAAAATTATGAAGAATTGCTATATCACTAATAAAATTTTGAAATACATAAGATGAAGGAAATTCTTTTCCAACAAATAACTCAGGGGTGCTACCATCTAAATTATCATCATTATTGTCTAAATAATAGTCTAAATCTTCGACTAAGTCGTCACTATCAACGTCATCAACGTTCTCTTCAACTAAATTTACTTGGTTTGAAGTTGTAACTCCACTTCCCTAAAAATTTAAAATTTTCATTTAGCCTTACTTAACCATTTTTTAATTGTTAATATCTTATAACTAAAATTTAATTCTTCTTATTGTTTTCTTTTCTTTTCTTAAAATTTGATCCACTCAATTGTCCATGGGCTGGACAAGCCCAAGACCAAGCCTGGTATAAAGCCAAGGCCATTCTCATTTCTGTGAACTGTATTACTCTCCATTCTTCCCTGCCAATCTTCTCCCCTTGCAAATTCAAATTCGATACTGCCACCTCGACCATGTGGAGTAACAACCTCTGGCAAATTCGAGAGCGCGCCATTTCTCTCTCAACTGCCTATTTAAGCAGCCCATTCCCTCTATTTCATTCAGATCTAGAATTTCCTCTTCTCCAAGTTTCCACAGAGCACCACTGTTCCAATTTCGATCAGAAGAAGGAGAGGAAGAAGAAGAAGCAGTTGAGGAAGAAGGAGGGGTAACCATGTCTGTGGTGATCGTCGTCGACACGAGAAAGCTGAGGTGAGCTGAAATTCTTCATCGAACCAATCTTCACCTTCAAATTATTTTGGATCGAGTAGTGATCTAGATTTGGATCGAGATCGATTCTAGTAATTTTTGTTCTGATTTAAACCAGAGTTGGTTGCAATCGAGATGATTGATCAATGAACAATTGGTGGATCTTTCGAGTATTGATTGAGATCTCTCATCCGATTAATTTGATCTGAGGTGAGTTTTTCCCAGTTCAATAATTTTGTTCAATTTAGTTAAGTTGCTCTGTTTTTGATCTTGAACGTTCAAGTCAGTTGGAATGAGTTGTGGGGATAAATTAGATTTTTTTTCTCATAGTCACCCACTGTTCGATGAAATGTTGCAGAGATCCTTGTCCACTTCTCGATTGATTTCAGGGATACTACATCACACTGCAGGTAAATTTCTTTGATAAATTAATTCTGGTGTGAATTTTAACTAAGAAGGAAATTGTGGTACCAGTCATAGTATGGAGTTTCGATTCATCAAACTGAACCTGGGTATTTCCATTGAATAATTCTCAGGGACAGTCTTGTGACTTGGAGGTTTCATATTATGTTGGCTTGAATATGATGCTCTTGTACCATACTCAGTTCATTATTTGAACCTGAGATGGTATGAGCAAATTGTATGGTGTCGTGTTTGGTTTTGCTCATACAATATTTTGGTTGATATGAGGGCAGTTGTGTGGGTTGGGATGCATATTCTGAGACTATATTTTCACTGGGGGACTCCATACTGTCTGAGTATGGATGAACTGGAAACTATGTGACTGAGCCATTTATGCTTGGGTATTCCTGTTCCATATTGGTTCAATGGACTTATGTGCCAATGGGGTATTGTGCTTGGGAATACTTTTCAAAGGCTACCTAGCAGCCATTGGTATAACTTGGTGTTGTGGTGACTGAGAAATCAATCTCAGTCTCTTGGAAATATATAGTTGGGTTAACATCAAGTTGGGGATGGCTGAGATCATACTTCAAACAACCTATGATGATTTCGAGCTAGTGAAATCTGAGGTTGTTTATAAATTCCTTAAACTTTGGTTACTCTACATATGATGGGAGAATGGTTCTCAAGTGGCTTGTGGTGTATTCACTGAGTTTAACCTAATATAATGTATCACTCAGGATTCCTTGTTTTTGAACATTGGTTAGTTAAATTGACTATGGTAGAGAAGGCCTGTTTCAGTTTGGTTAACTGAGCTTTTAGATGTGGTAATGTCTGGGCTTTATCAGTTGCATGATTGGCATACAGTGAGATTGATCCATAGATCATTAATGATCTTGGTAAATCAACTTGAGACCATACTGGTATATTATTCCTACATAAGAATGAACTCTTAGCAATATTTCATTTTATGACAGTCCTAAGATTTACTCATGCATTCATTAGACTGATAGCTTTTTGAGCCTGTGAGATCCTTCCTGTTAACTTATAGATGATGTGAGTTATCTGGTGTTCCTTATCATATCCTGTTTCCCATTCTTTTGTTCCAATTATTAGATGTCATGATATTTTCCTGTCTAATTTTCCCTGTGAACCTGCTATTGCATTCTGAACTGGTTGAGCAATTGGGAATATGGGTTTGAACATGTCCTGATGCAAGCTGAATGTAGTTGCCTATTTAATGGCTGTTGGCAATAGTCGATTTCTGGTAAAGGGTTTCCAGGATAGTTGGAGAATAACCATGGGTATCTTAGAATCAATTGACAGGAAACTAAGAGTTGATATTGATAACATTAAGTTGATAGGATGTTACCTGAACTTGTCTATTACAGTAATTATAAGATGTTGTAAATAGGACTGTTGGGTTAAAGCCCTGTTCTTAGACTGAGATCAGTGCAATGAGAACTGGACCTTAGTCCAGGACTGACTAATTTCATTGAGACTGGAATACCATGATTCAGTGAACTCAAAAATTCCTGACTGTAACTTGAGACATTGAGTAATTTAAAGACTCAGAGAACCCTGTGTGATTCCATAACTTAGGAAGTTTTCCTGCATAATCCAGGGAGATGTTGGCAAGGATTATTACCTTGCTTTGTTCAGACTGGAATGGATGTTGGAGGGTGTTAATAGATTCTAGTTGTGGACTGTTAGCAAAGAATCAAAGTAAGTTCCTGATAAAACTTAAGGACCCTTCAGTTGTTTATTCTAAACTGGAAATCTTCACTTCCATTCATCTCTTGAGTTAAAACTTTTGTTCACTTTTACCTAGGAGTATTTATTAAGGCTTTAACATATGATAATGGGTTTAAACCTTAATTTTTTGTATTTGTCTAATGTTAAATTTTGCAAATAACTATATCATGTGTTAGCTTCTTGATAGGCCTGGATAGTGAGTATTATTTTGATACTCTACAGTAATCATAGAAATTAGGGTTTATATTTAGAAATAAATTGTGAATGGAATCTCTTGATAAAAACCAATTAGATTTAGTTGTGTATTAACCAACTTGTACACATCATTATCATGACAGGAGGACACCCAGTTTTTTTGATTACTTGTACTTCCTTGGAGCAAGGCAAGTACACTCTATGGTTTTGATCAGTGCATTTCCCTTGTTCTTTATTGCTGACACACTGCGACACGTTCATGATCTTATCTGTCATGTTCTTTCATGTTCTTACTTGAATCTTGGGGTGGGGAAATACTCTAGATATGTGACCAAACCCGGATACTTATTCATGATCTTTAGCTTAGGCCTTGCACAGTGCACGCGGGTCCTAAGCCGTACCTACATGATCTTTCAGGATCTTTTTATGTTCTTTCATGATCTTACCCAAGCCGGTCACATATCATAGAAGTATTTCAAATTTATAACACACATGTTCAGGATCTTACTTGTTCTTTTATGATCTTACTTGTATCTTGATTTTAGTCGTGATCTTTCCTGCATCTTTACATAGTCATGATCTTTCATGTATCTTTATAGCAGTAGTTCATGATCTTCCTGTTCTTTACATATCATGTTCTTCTTGTTCTTTCAGCATTTACTTTCCATATCATGACGTTATTGTTCATTACCTAGAACTGTACTTTGCTCCGCTCCTGAATAGGATATGTTGCAGGTATGTTTGCAGGATATTGATCTACTCTATGGGCCAGAGCCCAGGATTTAGCTGAGCAGGATGAGGCTTAGCTTGAGGTTCAGGTTTAGACTGTTAGCTTTACTCTTAGATATTGTCTTTAGAATTCATGTACATTTCATTCTTGATAACTCGTACATTTACATACATAGAATTGTGGATTATGGTGATCATTCTGGGATACGTTTTTAGATGCTGTGATTATATATTTTCATGATTATCTGGTTAGTTTCCCTAGATTGGTACAGCTTACTTCATTGTGTCTAACAATGAAGGCTGGGCGTGTCCGACTCGTGTCCGATTATTCGGGAGCGGGTCGTGACAGAAGTGCTAGGACCAACATGAAAATTTTGGCTGTTATAAACAGGTTGACTAGTAGAAGAAAGATTTCTGCTTATATTTGTTAATGTTTGATTAATATAAATCTTTATACAAGATGCACCTATATTATCCTGAATAACAAAGTTCCATGCTTCTTCACTATCTATTACTAAAAATGTGTCGGTAAAAAAATATCTTATTACGAAATCATAGGTAATAGAAAAACGTTCCACGATAATATTACGTATATTTTCTAAGGAGATATTAGGATAGGTAGAAATTAGATTAGTTGTACCTCCTTCATAAGATAGTCCACTAAGTGTACCTCCATGGTAGCAGATCAATGTTAATACTTGATCCATGAAAAAAAAACTAAAAATAGTCGTTGAATGTTGCAACTTCTTTCCGAGGGATTCTTCTTGACACCAGGTGGTGATTTGGAGATGATTTTTCTTGAAAGCTTCACTACAGAGGAGAAGAAATTTTGTCTCTGAGAGGTAACTTGAGAAGTGAGGGGATGAATTGAATGTGAAAATTTTCAATAAGATGATTTATATATATAGACAATATACATGTAAAATAGCCGTTGTGAAAGTTATAGTAGTCGTTATAAAAACCATAGTGACGTTGTAAAAGCTATAATAGCCAGTAGCCGTTGCGCATAAGTTAAAGCCATGTAGCCGTTGGTAAAAGCCGTAGTAGCCAGTAGCCGTTTTGCAAGCCAATTTTACTCGGGCGCACTTTTTCAGCCACACGGCAGAAAAGGACAAAGATGAAATTGTACGCCCTAAACTTGGGCGCCATTTTTGTTTTCTTTAACTTTGGCGCCCCATTTTTGGGCGCCCTTTTCCTTTTTTTATAATCCCGACAAATTTGGCGCCCCATTTTTGTCCGCCCTTTTCCTTTTTTTATAATCCCGACAAATTAAGCGGAGCATTAAGAAAATTAAGCGGGAAATTAGGCGGGCCATTAAGAAGAAAATTTTTCACGCCCAAAAATTGGACGCGACTGTGCTCATCTCGCAAATTCTCCTAACTTAATGTCTTTTCTGCAATTTTAATAAACTTTTATGCTTCTGGTGAAATTTTTCGATAAATCAATAACCACATAAAAGAAGAAATAATATTAGTTTAACAAATGATTGACAAATTATATTCTTCATAGTCCCTCACTTCAAAGTCACCGTAAGCTTGTTCTATATATTACTAGATAAAGAACATAATTAGTAAAATTTAGTCCCAAAGAATATAGAATGATTTTTTTTCTGATTTTCTTTTTCTATTTGTCCATATATAATTAAGCATATAAACAAAGTAAAACCGGATTAAACAATATGTACAAGTTGTTTCATAGAAGACAAAGACAAGGAGATGGCAATATTAATGACAAATAAAGATTAGTCATATTTTCGCCACATCAAATTAAAAAACTTAAAAATCAAATAATTAAACATGAAAATTGTCCGAGCCTCCAGAGCCGGTAAACGGCTCCTTCCGCTGCAGTAATACCAACCAATCAAGATCCCCCACGTGTCAACCCACCGACACCAGCCGGTAACTTCTGCGTCACCTGTCAGTCTCAGTACCAACACGTGTCGCCTGCCCACTGGCCGCAGCTCACTGATTGGATCTGATCTGACGTCAGCAGGAGGAGCCCCCTAGCGTGTGATTAAGGAATCTAATCACGAGATTAAACCTCCTTAATCGACGATCGCAACTGCTATATAAGCCTCCCCCCAAGCTCTTCCATCCTCAGAGAGTCTCCACTTCCCACCACCACTTCCCTTCCACTTCCCGGTGAGCTGAGCGTCCCTTTTCAGAAAACCCCCTCTAATCTTTCCAAACTCCTTCCCAGTCCCTCTTCCTCCGACTTTCTCTCAAAAAAATTCCCACTTTTTTTTAATTTTCCTTTTCCGGCCAAGAGGGTTATTTTTCTACACCCATCAGGCTATTTTCATTTTATTTTAGCATCTTTTTTTCTTAAGTATTTTCAGGAGAGGCATATTTTCACAAAAGCCCTCCTATTTTCTCCCGTCTGCCTGTTCTTTGAATTTTGTTTAAGAACCAGGTCGGGATTTTCTTTTTCTTTTCTATCAAATGGCTACAGCTATAGGTATGTACAGCCATAGCAGCAGCCAGGAGCTGATGGAAGCACTTGAGCCTTTTATGATCAAGGGTGCCACTCCATGCAACTCCACCTCCTCTCCTTGCTCCACTCTGTCGTTCGACTCCTACTCTCCTCTGCCATCGTTCTGTTACCAACAGCCCCAGTTCTTTCCGGATCTGAACCAGCTCGGTCCGGTCGGGTTGACCCAACTGAACCCGGTCCAGATCCAGCAGATCCAGATCAATATGCAGCAGCAGCAGCAGCAGCAGCTACTCCAGCACGAGCAGGTGGCGGTAGCGAGAGCTCTGCAGTCGAGGAACCCGTCCCTCGGCCTGCGGTCGCAGCCGATGAAGCCTCCGCCGTCGTCGTCGAAGCCGGCGAAGCTCTACCGCGGCGTGCGGCAGCGGCACTGGGGGAAGTGGGTCGCCGAGATCCGCCTCCCCAAGAACCGCACCCGCCTCTGGCTCGGCACGTTCGACACCGCGGAGGAGGCCGCGCTCGCCTACGACAGGGCCGCGTACAAGCTCCGCGGGGACTACGCCAGGCTCAACTTCCCGGACCTCAAGCACACGGCCGCCGCCGCGCGCTCCGCGCTGCACTCCTCGGTGGACGCCAAGCTGGACGCCATCTGCGAGGGGCTGCTGCAGCAGAGCGCTGCGGCGCCGGCGGCGCCCAAGGGAAAGCGTAACGCGAAGTCCACGGCGGCGGCGCCACCGAGCTCGCCTTCTTCCTGTTCTTCAACATCTACAACAACAACGTCTTCGAGTTCCGGGAACGAGAAAGAGAATGATCATAATAATAATAATAATAATAATAATAATAATCTGAAATCGAACTCGCCCGTGGCGTCGGAGATGGAGAGCTTGGACTTCTCGGAGGTCCCGTGGGACGAGGCGGAGAGCTTCCACCTCAAGAAGTATCCGTCTTGGGAGATCGACTGGGAGGCGATACTCTCGTAGCTTCCTTCCACTTGGGTCCAACTATAATTAAGCTAGCTAGCTAGCTGCTGCAAATGGAGTTTTTGGCATTTGCATGGCTTCTCGCTAGCTCTTTTCTTAGGTTTCTAGTGTTGTTCCCTAGCTCTCGTTCTTGCCGGTATTTTTTTTCCTGGCAAAGAGCCAGAGAGGGATTTGCGTTTGAAGCAGTGTTTCATTCTCAGGTGTTCTAGTTGTAGCTCTGTAATTATTGTGTCAACAAATATGTACCAGTTTCCATTTCAGTTATAAGAATATTGTGTTGGTGTTGTATATTCTTCAAAGTGTTCATCTACAACATAATATCATGAAATATGTTCACAATTAGGTTGATTGGCAGTAGTAATTAAAACAAAGCCTTTTGAATTAGCTTTGATTAAAAAATAGTGCTGCAAGTAGCAAAAAGAAGAAGAGAGCATAGAACAATCAGCTCCTACTTAATCTTCTACTGGTTTTAGTTTCTGCAGTTATTCCCTTGATTCTTACTAAATCCTCTGGTTATGCTGATATGATCCCTCAATTCATTAGAGAAGTGCTTGTTTGTGCAACTAATATTCTATAACTTGGCAAGCAGTGGGGATTGCTCCATTGACCAACTAATCTAGATCAAAGAAGACGTGGCCGATGAGCTAAGCTTGCGTGTTATTTGCATAAACTTGATCGAATGGACAATATAGCTGATTAAAGCAAGGTTAGCCATCTACATCTTGACTTGTCCTTCTTGTTCACTTGTTCTTTACTTGAGCAAATATAGCTGATTAAAGCAAGGTTAGCTATCTACATCTTGACTTGTCCTTCTTGTTCACTTGTTCTTTACTTGAGCAAGAAAGAAGGAAAAAACTGCATCTAGGCTTTTTTTTTTAGAAATATCTTTTGCTTTTTTACTTGAGCAAGGAAAGAAGAAGAAAAACTGCATCTAGACTTTTTTTGTTTGGTTTAGAAATATATATAGTGTAGAATCAGCATATGCGAAAGTTTAACCGAATAGAATATATAAAAACTAAAATAATAGTAAACGCTATTTCTCAAATATGAAACTGAACAGTCTTTATAAAACTAAACCGAATCGAAATAATTCGATTCGATTTTTGGTCGATTTGGTTTCGTCAGCATCGGACTTTCAAATTTTAGCAAATAAGCTAATTTAAATAACAAAATCTACAAAAATAATCTAACATTGTTGTATTTATTAAGTATTACAATTACAGAGAGTAAAAATATATTAGTATATATAAATTGAGAGTAGAAAGATGGTTCAAAAAAACGACGACGAGTGCCACAAAAAAATGAAAAAAAGATCGAATTAAGAACCGAAAATCGAATCGATATTTTAAAATCTCAAATTTACACATCGAAAATCAAACCTATAACCAAAAAAATCGAATCCGATTGTCGTATTTTGATTTGGTTCGATTAGGTTTTCCTTATATGCTCACCCCTAGTCAGAGGTTCACACTGGCTTCGAGAAAGATCTTGAGAAGGAAGCTTCTGCACACCGTAGCTTTGCTTGAATCTTGACAATAATGAAGCAAATGTAAAGATGATAGTGAAGTAATGATAATCAAATCTCAATTCGTATCACAGAACAAACCATAGCCATTGCTGTAGTTATCTGTCATTGTTGCTTGAATTGAAAGGTCAAGTATGAACATACTGAAACAATTAAAAGCAAAAAAATGATGGATGATTACATATACTTGTAGAACTGTTTAACAATAGTGTCATCATTAAATAAAATATCTGACTCAAAAGGTGAGAGCACCTTATCCTATGAAAATGACAAAGTTGTCATGGGGCACCAGCCATGCCTCATCATGTCACCCCCACTATGCCCAACTTCTTTATGATGGCTCATCCAAGTCACCAAAGGGTGTCGTCCTATTGAGACCACCCAGCCAAACCAACCCCCTCTATTTCTTCTTATTCTTACTTCTTCCTCGCCTAACTTTCAATGGAATCCTTCTTGCCATCAAAAGGGTTAGTGAGGATTTTTCTTTCGAAAAATTGTTGGACGGGTACGGAAGCATTTACCAACTCACTTGATCAAAATAAACTTTCGTCTAACGGACACCAAGTACAAGATAAAGACAAGTATATGACGGTGATGTACGTCACATAGACAAATTCTAACATTTAATAAATCAGATAAAATTAAATGATTGACAGAACTCACATTGAACCTTTTGTCCTAATAGGTTCAACTCCTCACCACCACTTTCAAGAAGAAAAACAGAAGATTACAATTGATATCACTCACCAATCCGTAGCAATCTCATTAACCGAAGTTGACGACTTTCTCTTAGATTTTAGTACCCTAAATCTTCACTTTTGTGCTTTGTACTTATACTTTGTGCCTCCACCCTCACCCTATATATATAGGATGAAAAAAATTCTATTTTAGGTCATAATATGATTTCTTAATTAGAAAGTCCTCAAATAATAATCATATTACACCTAAAATAGTCCATCAATTATCCTATTTTAGATCATAATATGATTTCTTAAAATAAGAATCTTATTATATCTAAAATAGCACAACACCGGACATCCAAATCTAATCAAATCAAATATTTAATAAGATTTGGATTCCATATGTTGTTACCAAATTCAGACTGGACTTCAACCAAAATTACTTACAAAATAAAAAAACATACGAAAATTATGTAGGAGATCAAAGTTTTGAAAAAACAAAAAATATATAAAATGATTGCTATTGACGGTACGAGTACAATACTAATAACGGTTTGGATGCGAGCTCGTCCATACTAATGGCAGTCTGGAAATGACATTGGCAGCTTGGAGGCGAGACCGTCAATGATATTAACAATCTGGATGTAATAATTTTCTTAAAAATATTAAAAAACGGTTTGGATGCGAGCTCGTCCATACTAATGGCAGTCTAGAAATGACACGAGCTGCGACACCATCAAGGAGGGCCAGAAGTGCATGGCGCATTACAGGTCCGACACCAGTTACCTCTACTGGTGTTGGCAGCCTAATAGTTGCAACTCCGCTTCTTCGATCCCGTCGTGTCTCTCGGATTGATACACCTCGCGTTCGTCGACGACTTGCTAGTGCGCAACCAGCTGGATCTTGTCTACTGCAACGGTGTTCAAGTCCCACAATGTCACAATGTCAGTCTTCTGGTCTTCGTTTCTCATGAAAGGGATAGAAAAATCTTCGTAGACGAAATAAATATCCAAGCCGACATTAGCATTGGCAATACGAATGCATTCGTCAATATCAATTTCGATTTATATTCCTCATTATATTTTTTGAAACTTTGTTATATTCCTACGTAATTTTTTTTTATTTTTTATTCTGTAGTCAATTTATGTATTTCTTTTGATAACCTTGAGAGGCAGATAATCCAGAGATGGTAAAAATGAAAGAATAGTTTTCTACACATCTTTCTCCTTAAAAGTGATTAACTGAAGCATCGCCAAGGGCTCCTACGAATCTATTACCTATTCCTTTTTCATGGGAAAGGAATTCAACATTTTCATACCCCTGTTTGGTTAGGTTGAAAATATATAGCCAAAAAAATTCAATTATTTTATTTCCATGTTTGGTTCACAGATTGATAGTAATCTTGATTTGTTTAAATTTTTATAAATATCATTTCATTAATTTTATAATGCTACTATTACCATTCACATATTTGGGATAAAAGTTGTAGTTTTGAAAGTAAATGGAGGGTATTAGCATCTACACAAAATATCCAAACAACATTTCTAGGAATGCAGAACTATTCCGATGGAGGGCTTGGGAATAACTTTTCCACATCAACGGGAATAAAAATCTCTCATATTCCTTCCTAATTTTCAATCCTAGACATACCAAACGGGTAAGAAATTCAAAATCCATTCTCAAGCCTCCAAAACGTGAATGAAACGTCCCCTAATAAGAGTAATAAAAATGATTACACTTTTGTGTGATCCAAGCATTTTTCAAACAAAATTGATCAGCTATGAAGCGCAATGCTTTGTACTAGAGTACATGTAGAGTGAGTCATAGTGACAGATATTATGTGCCTAGAAGTAGTAGTATGGTGCAGTTTTAGGACTGAACTGCAGTCCCCTATGTGTGTCCAGTGCAGTTGTGAAGAGTAGATAGTGTGTGTGTGTTTGTGTGTATCCATATGTAGGTTCAGTCAAGTGCCATATATGGAGTGTGTATGTACTTGTGTATGTATGGTAGCGTATATATTAGAGGGTTGTGTATATGTGCAGTCATGAGTGTTCAGTATATGGGGGGATGCATGTGTGTATGTTTAAAGGGTTGTGTATCAGTAGGTAAAGTACACAACAGATAAAGGTGTGTGTTGTGTCAGCCATATAGGAGAGGGTGAGTTTGTGCAGCAGATATGTAGCAGTAGTAGGTAGGCATCTGCAGCAGCTACACTTTGGGGAAGCAGCAGTTGCACATGAGTGTAGGATTGGGAAGGGGTAGAATTCATATGCAGTCCATGCATATCTAGTGTACATCAGATCCAGTAGCAGTGTGTGTGTGAAAACTGCACGCAATCAGTATGGAATACATGTTTGGTTGTAGGAAACTATAACTGTAGTTGACAGTCCCTGTGTGTGCAGTATAGGAGTGTACCAATTAAGAAATGTGGGTATCTACTTAGGCCTAGACTAATGTGTGTGTTTTGGAGAAGTATGTATCAATGGCACTAGCACATAGGTACCATGAATCTAGAATGTGTGTGCAGGCTTGTATAGCAGCATACATGTGAGTATAAGTGTCCGTGCAGCAGGAAACTCTAATTCCTATGTGCAGTTTTTAGGGTATCTAGAGTTTAAGGCTGCCCTATTGATGAGGCAGCAATTGCATTGGTAGTAGTAGTGTTCACTGCTTGCATGACAGAATTAGATAGTTCCAGTTATGTAAGAAACTGTATTGCAGTTTAGGATACAGTCTTATAACTAGTTGACTGTAAATTTTACTAGGATATGAGTGTTTGTGTGAGTGTGTAGGTAAGTAAGGTATAGCAGAGTGTGTTCAGATGCTGGGGATTAGGCAGCAGTATAAACTGCTAGGGAAAGGGATATAGCAACAGTAGTGAGACTGTAGTTTGCAGCAAAAGGAAGGAGGCTGTTACAGATGTGTAAGGTTGCTAGGGACTTGTGCAGCCTAGTGTGTTTGTGTAGGGGAGTGGCAGCGTCTCTATGTGAATGTGCTATGTGTGGGAGTGTGTTAATAGCAGCAAATGAAGGGAAGTGACAGTGTCACATGTGAGTGTGAGTGTGAGGGTAGATATGGGTAGTAACTGTAGTGCAACAACCTGTAGTAGGACAGGAAAGAGCCGTGTGAGCAGTGAAAGTAGGGGTACACATGTGTATGTAAGGGTATGAGAGTGTATATATATATATATATACACCAAATGTCACCCATATATATATATATATATATATATATATATATATATATATATATATATATATATATATATATTTTTTTTTTTTTCACCCATATATATATATATATATATATATTTTTTTTTTTTTTTCACCCATATATATATATATATATATATATATATATATATATATATATATATATATATATATATATAAAACAAAGATATATATATATATATATATATATATATATATATATATATATATATATATATATATATATATATATATATTACACCAAATGTCACCCATATATATATATCACCCATATATATATATATATATATATATATATATATATATATATATATATATATATATATATATATATATATATATGAGGAAAATGTACCTAAGGTCGACCTTAGGTAAGTTACCTAAGGTCGACCTCATTTTCCTCACTTTACAACATTTTTTTCGTAAATTTTTTTTTATGGGATTCATCTACACCTTATTGATTGGCAACATACCAAATTTCAAGAAAAAATAATATTGTTTAGCCCCCTATCAATAAGGTACAAAATCGACGGTGTAGCAGCAAAGTTTTAGACCGTCGATTTTGCAAGGGATAAATAGGGGCTAAACAATATTATTTTTTCTTAAAATTTGGTATGTTGCCAATCAATAAGGTGTAGATGAATCTCATAAAAAAAATTCAAGAAAAAAATGTTGTAAAGTGAGAAAAATGAGGTCGACCTTAGGTAACTTACCTAAGGTCGACCTTAGGTACATTTTCCTCTCTCTCTCTCTCTCTCTATATATATATATATATATATATATATATATATATATATATATATATATATATATATATATTCCCTTAGAAAATCTCCTAAAAAATCCCTCACTCTCAGCCGTCCATTTAATGTTAATATTAATGTTAATATTAATATTAATATTAATATTAATGTTAATGTTAATGTTAATATTAATTTTTATTTTTATTTTTATACTAATGTTAATGTTAATGTTAATATTAATGTTAATGTTAATGTTAATGTTAATATTAATTTTAATATTAAGTTTAATGTTAATTTTAGTATTTAATGTTAATATTAACATTAATATTAATATTAACATTAATATTAATATTAACATTAATATTAACATTAAATGGACGACTGAGAGTGAGGGAGTTTTCTAAAGGGGCTTTTGATCCGCTTCATATATATATATATATATATATATATATATATATATATATATATATATATATATATATATATATATATATATATATATAGACACACACACATACATATGGTTTTGGTATGGGTACAAGTATGTGTGCATGTAGGCATATGCATATGGAAAAATAGGTAGAGCATGCGCATAGATACATAGGAAAATGGTAAATAGGCTAGGGTGTTGTGATACATGTATAATATGGGTCTATATAAACAGTGTTATGATATCTAATATCTCTATGCCTATTAGTATGACCTAGTCCAGACAGCGTTTATGATTCGAGTTGGACTGGAGTCCGCTTGATGCGTAGCTGGCTTGCTCATGAGCTCGCGTCTGAAAAGCGGGTGCGGGTCATGACAAGTTTTTTCTTTGGTGTCCCATGTAGGTCAGGGCATATCGTATCGGTTACGTAACTGTACTGATACGAGCTTGCGACTATGACTAAACCTTAGAAATCTCAATCCACACTGCCTTGAAAAATTCTTCTAGAAATTTCTCTACGTCTTTGAAATTTCATATTTGTTCTCGATTATTCTTCCTTGCCTTCTGAACCATTGATTTTCGTCTCTTCCTATTTCGGGGTGATGAACGATCGTGTTGTTTAGAATTTATCAGAAACTCTTAAGTTATAGTATAATATTGCTTGATTATATTAAATTTTGGTTGTTTGATAGATATGGGAGAATTATAGATGCCATATATCTTAGATATCTATGGGTAATGATTCTAGCAACTAGATGGAAGGTTATCAAGTTTTAGTGACATACCTTTGAGGAAGTAGTGTGACCAAAGGTGGGTAGAAGTCCTCGAGGTTTCGTAGTTACAAAATAGCTAGGAGAAGGATATAAAGTATTTTTGAGGAATTAAAATTTAAGGAGATTACGGTAAGAGTAGACTTTCTTTTGAATTTTAAGGAATAGCTATGAATTAGAATTTTGAGAAAAAAATTATTTTAAGGTGGGTAGATTTGTATCTCCTCTTTCCAATTTTTTTGGAATATTTATTATTATTATTATTTATTTAATTACTTGATCTAAATGGTGATTTTTAAAATTTTATAAATAATTAATTAGTTAATTATTACGGTAGATGTCTTTAGTCATGATTAAATTTGGAGTACAAGATGACTAGAAATCAGGGCATGGATAGTGCAGTGGCGTGCCTTGATTAGTGTTTTAGCCATGCCAAGAAAGATCCACCCATAAGTGTGTCATAACTAGGAAAACCAGGCCAAGTTGTGACATGACCAGTGTAAATAGTTTAATTATTTATCATTAAGATTTATTGACTTGTAGAAGACCCATTTGTATCCGACTAGTCCGGACTGAACCCAAACTAAGCACAAGCCCATGCAGTGATGTAGTACATCCAAAGATGTCCATGTAGACGTATTTTAAGTATATGCATTATTTTATATTTATTGTAGGATATACAAATGTTTTCTACAAATATTTGTTGTGCGTAATATAAAGTATTATTACTATTGAGGTGGCATTTCTGGAATACTTATATTGACTTCTGTCGACCAATTGAAGCAGGAGTATAGGATGTTCATCCAGGTCTATACCCAATATTGGTCCATCTTATTTTTTGTTATCGTTATTATTATTATGGATAGTATAATTATTATAAAAGAAATATATTTATTATGAGCCATTTTCTGTTGTGGGTAAATATATATTAATTATAGGTATATATATTTATGTGTGCGTGTGCTGTATTTTATCCCAAAGTTCTAATAAATAATTTTGTCTAAGGTAATTGTTATAAATAGAATATAAATATGAATATTTATTCAAATACATTGTAGATAGTGTACTTAGACATATTTGTGTATTTCTGGGGTTCTAGACTATACAGATTTTGGACGTACAACTATAGTTGACTTATTAAGGCTGTTAGAAATATCATCACTAACAGTTCCATGAATTGCTATGGTGGTTTTATTGTAGTATTAATGTGAAATTACTTAAATTCATGGACTAGCATTTGGCTATAAGCCCATAGTTAATATTGGTTAGTAATGGGTCTCAAATACTGCCCCAGCCCAACCCTTCACAAACTTTACTAGCCTAAGTCCAATCCTCCCTCCATATAAAGCTGCTACCAAAGAAAACCCTAATCCTACCTAAACCTAGCTATAATGTCGCTCTTCTTCCTCCTCTTCCTCTTGATTTCTTCCGCAGTTGCTTCGGAGGTGGTTTTGGAGCCCGGATACTCGGTATCCACCGTCCTTGACTTCAACAGGGCCCCATCCAACGTCCATCCCTTCTCCATCCTTCCGCGGCACCGATCGAAGGAGCTCATGCTCCTCGACTCCACTAACTCGGCCTTCTACTCGATCCCCACTCCTGCTCCTCGACTCCACCAACTCGGCCTTCTACTCGATCCACACTCTGATCGAAGGAGCTCCTACCGCGATGTTCGACCAGCCGTGGAGCTTTGCGGTAGACGGGAGGGACAATATGTATGTCGCGGATTGTCGTAATCATGCCATCCGGAAGATTAGCACTTCTGATTTTACCACCACAATAGCTGGAGGTTATTCAGAGAAGACTGGACACATTGATGGGCCTGCTCAGAATGCATCCTTCTCAAATGATTTTTGCCTGGTGTATGTTCCCACAATGTATGCCTTACTGATTTCTGATCTTAGAAATCGATTAATCCGTCAAATTGATTTAAAACTGGAGGATTGCACACAAAAATCTCAATCAGGGCTGGAAGCGACGTATGTATCTGTAGAAGCATGAAAAAGAGAAAAAAATGATCCATGCGGCCAAGGAGCCACATGCGGCTCAAAGAGTCCCATGCGGCTCAATCACAGAGTGGACTCCATGCGGCCAGCAGAGGGAAGCCACGTGCCTTTTTAGAACGGCTGTACCCAGCGTCATTCAAACGCAATTAATGCTCTGACGGCTGACAATTAATGCTCTGACGGCTGACAGCTGACAGCTGACAGCCCTGACGAAAAGTAGTCATGATGACTGACACAAGAGCAACATCTTCCTAGGGAACTGAAAAAAATCTTCACAACTTCGAGGCTAGTTTATACGGCCAGTCTAGACGAGTTCATGCGGCCAGTGCAGAGAAACCTATGCGGTTCAGTCATGAAGGTCCCCCATGCGGCTCGACCATGAAAGAAATCCATGCGGCCCGGCCATGAAGACTCTCATACAGCTCGGCCATGAAGACCCCCATGCGGCTCAGTCATGAACATATTCATGCGGTTCGGTCATGACAACCTTCATGCGGTTCGAGTATAGAGACTATTCATGCAGCTCGGTCATGAAATCTTTCATGCGGCTCGGTCATGACGACCTTTATGCAGTCCAAATATGAACGCTCCTCATGCGGCTCAACAATGATGACAGGACACGTGTCCCAAAGATAATCAAATTTTGGGTCAGATCCCAATGATTTGGGACACGTGGCAAGAGAATGAATTAAATTGATTCATTCAGATTTGCGAATATCAGCAAATCATCATGATGGGGATTTATTGCAATCAACATTAATGACTGACATGATTTGGCATAATCCTCATTAATGGCCCAGATCCTTCACGCTCAAGATTAATGGCCCAGATTAATCACTTATCAGGTCGCCGCCACTTTGAGCATGGGCAATCATTGTAAACCATAATGATGCCCTCCACTATTAGAAATAGTAGGGTGCCATTCCCTTGCAAAAGGAGATTGACACAGAGAGAGATACGCATATACAGAGAGACGCTCCCCCAATAATCAGAGAGAAAAATCCACAGAGATCAATCCAGAGAGAGAGAAGCCAGAAGAGCAATACGAGAAGAGCAAGAGGAGCATTTCTTCGTCAACGCCAACCATCTCGTCTCAGGAGCCAAGGCTACGTCCGATCGTCCAAGGAGTAAGGCAGAGCTGCCGTCGCTTTTCCGAGCCTCTACCGTCACCCCCCAGAATCTAAAATAAACAATTGTACTTAGATTGCTGTACCTAGGTTTTCGTCCCTAGGCTTTCTTTGTACAAGCGAGTTTGTAACGTGAAGTAAAAGTCTAGTCCTTCCATAAAACTGTTCTGCTCTTTTATATTTTATGGCAAACACGATGGCGACTCTGCTGGGGACAAACTTCTCCACGGCTGAGAAGTTGGTGACGCAATCGGAGGCAGCCAAGCTTGGCTCCACACAACAGAAGATGGTCGCCCGGTTCGACCAACAGGCGTTCGAAGAAATGCTCTCCGACAAGAGCGCTGGCCCGGTCCAGAAGCGAGCCCGCACAAAGAAGGCCCGCAAGGAGTGGAGACCCCGATCATTCGTTCCTACTGAAGCTCTTGTAGAGAAACCCTCTGTCGCTCAAAACGGCGGAGAAGACTCTCCTGTGGCCCCACTTCAGATCATAGACGACTCTGCTGTCCCCAAGTCCGGCAGAAGAAAATATTATGATGCTGGACTTGCAGGGGCAAAGAGGAACTCTATGCGATCCGAGCCGCATGAGGGTTCTAGCCGCATGGAGAAAGCCTATGCGGTTACATCCGCCAGCCGCAGGAAGAAAACTCACACGGCCACATCTGTCAGCCGCATAGCTTATGCGGCTACAGTTGCCAACCGCATGGATGAAATTTATGCGATTACTGAAGTCAATCGCTTGCAGAAAACCCATGCGGCCACAATTGCCAACCGCATACGGCCATCCTGCACGGTCGTGACTCCTAGTCGCATAAGAACAACTCATCCGATAGCTAAAGACAACCGCATGCAGACAGCCTGCACGGTTTCCAATCCTAGCTGCATAGCGTCTGTTCCACGCTTCTCTCGATCAGTCTTCGACCGTCTCTCATGCGGTCCTGACCCTGATGGTTCTCTGGATGATAAGCCAGACTCTGTGGTATCCAACTTGGACTCTTCCTATTACGCACCCGTAAGTGCTAAAAGGAAGAAGTCTAGGGCAGCGCGGGCTCACCAAGCCCAGTCAGCTGCCCCAACCTCTGACTATCGGAGCGTCCCGCTGATTGTCACGCGGGCCTCTAATGGAAAGTTGTATAAGGCTACTCGTACCATACCCCCTGCGGCCAATGGGCAGGATAGTCATCAAGCATCTCCCAGTAACGAGCGAAGGCAAGTATACGAGCTACCTTCGAATCAGGGAGCAGGCGGAAGGCCTACACACTCGCGTGCCCGGAATTCCCGAGCCAGCAAAGCAAGTGACTTGCGTGAGGCCATCCTCCACAAACGCAAGGAAAGAGAAGATGCATCACGGTGCAAAGAGTCCTCCCACGGACGTCACTGCACCCAAGTCATCGTCAACTGCTGCTGCAATATGTAAGAAGACCGACAGTCTGTCTTTTAAAGACTGCAACAGCCATCTTCAGAAGACGAGGCACTACCCGTCGTCTCCTGCAACTCTGCTCGGAAAGTCCCCGCTGATGGAAGGGGAAGAAGACGAATGTTCCCAGCCCGAAGATCTCAACCACTGCGACTAAAAGATTGTCGTCTAAGCGGGTGCCCACCACCGGAGTTTTCCAAGGTACTCGCTCTAAGACGAAATCTGCTACAGTGGGAGACTCGTCGTCCATAACGCAGGGGGTTGCTGGGGCTGGGGGTAGCACCCTTCCGAGCCTCTACAGCAATCCGATGTTCCAAGAAGACGAGCCAGGGGAGACAACTCTCCCATCAGATACAGCAAACCTCGACGTCCCCGACGACATCCACAACTCCCAAGACGAGGCGAACTCGGAGACTGGGGGTACTGTTCCCTCCGAGTCTGAATCAGAAGGGAACATACCCACATACCCCGATGACTTCTCACTACAGGGGTACGATTCAGAGGGTGCTTCCTCCACCGCTCCGTCTATCTCTCCTCATGAGAAGACGGTATTCATGACAGACAGCAACCAAGGTGGTTCCAGTGATCGCCAGCGCATCGACAGTCTCGAAGCCATATTACTTGCTTTGGTCAAGTCTGTAGACGAAATTAAAGCGGCCCTTCCAACTCTGCAAGGAGGGACGCCTGGCTAAACAAGTGTGGGTCCCGCGGTCAATGCAGACTCGAATTCGGCGGCGCCAAACTCGGGCAACAATCCTCCGGAAACAACGGCCCCCACCGCCGTAGACGAAGCACGCGAGGCAAGAAGAGAGGTCCAGGAGCTCCGAACCATGTTCCACGCTCGAAAAAACTCTCAAGACCTCAGAATACGGCAACCGTACCCTGCTGCATGGAGGGATGTTCCATTCCTACTAAGATATAAACCGTTCAATATCAATCCTTATGATGGCAAGACCTCGGCAAGTCGGTACATCACTTACTTCGAGGTCACCACCGACCATCTGCCCCATGACGATGCCATTCTCACACGATTATTCATCGGGGCATTGGAAGGAGTCGCCTTCGACTGGTATCGCAACCTGCCGGACAACTGCATCCACTCCTTCGCCGGCTTCAAGCGCATGTTCTTGGAGAGATTCTATGAAGTAGGGCAGGACATCACCATGTCCACCCTCATGGACGTCGTCCAAGGAGAGAAAGAGCTCACAAGGAACTACATCGAGCGGTTCCGCCAAACCGCCATGAAGTTGCCCTCGGGAAATCCAGATTCCTCCTTGATTGAAATTTACCAAAAGAGACTCCTCCCAACAATCAGTCTCTGGATAGGCGAAAGTCAATTCAAGGACTGGAAGGCGTTCATCATCAGTGCCACAAGCACCGAAGAACGATTGAAGAAGGCTCGCCAGCTGGGATTGCACATCTCGGACGGAGAAAACAAGGGCAAGCGTCCTAGCACCAATAATGACAATGGGGGTAGTCCCTCCAATAATCGAGACGGCAGGGGCAAGCAGGCTATGGTGGCCGACGCGGCACAGAAACCTGAGCCAAAGCCGGCAGACAAACAATGGCCACAAATCACTTACTCCTTCGAAGACGGTCACGTCAAGCCCATCTTGGACATGCTCATACAAGGGGACAGAATTCAGCTTCCTCCACCAAGAAGGGAACCGCGACCGACCGAGATGGAGAACCCAAAGTACTGCCATTATCATCGCTACGTCCACCATGTTACACATGACTGCTACCAGCTGAAACGGTACATCCAAAATCTCATCGATTCGAACGTTTTGGCCATCGATTTCAAAGAGGTAACGGTGGCAGCCAATATGGTGTCAGTACAATTCGGCAGCTTCCCTCCGACGGAAACTCAAGACAGGGTGGTCCCCATCCCTCTGGCGACAATGGAGATTACTAATCTTCTACCTCCCCGAGATCAGGCTACTAGTTTAGTGCCCCTCATCACATCACGAGGGGAGGTCATGTGGATCCATCCAGACTTGGTATCGGAAGTGACTCGGCCCACACCGTCTTCTATCTGCAAGAAAAAGAATGGAAAGATCAGATCCTGCCGCACAATCTCGACAGACATCGAGGAAGCTACAGCCATCGTCACGCGGTCTGGGGCGCAATCCCAACCCGTGGTTGACAATCCAGCTAAAAATCATCAACCCACTACAACTGATGCTCCGGGACCGGCTCAGCCTTCGACGATCGACAATCCTAGGCCGAGGGAGACTCGCTTCGACAAATCCCTCCGAAAAGAGACAGTCCAAGGGCTGGAGAGGCCCTACAACTTTGACATCTTAGCACAATTGGCTAACACACCGGCCAAGTTGTCACTGTACGAACTCCTAAGGCTCTCCAAGGACGTTCGTATTGTATTGAGCGAAGCACTGCAAAATGCCGATGCCTATCTGGCTCAATCCAACCTCACCGGGGAGGACTCACCTGTGGATCTCCAGGATAGTGCCTGCACTGGCGCAATGCCAAACATCGTCTTCACTCCGCAAGATATGCTCATCAAAACTAATCTGCACGATCGCCCATTATACTACACTGGATACATCGGCGACGTAAAGGTGTATCCGATGCACATTGATCCTGGCTCTTCCATAAGCATTATCCCGAAGGGTCTGCTACATCATCTTCGCATCCCTTCACCATAGAAGAAGTCGACCTTGGATCGGATGCCGGGAGACTACCACTGTATCTTTATAGCCCCCAATCTAAATATCTCATGCAGAAACAGGAGTACAATCTGGAAACAACACCGGGTTTGAACTACGGTACTGGACGATGATTACCTTTGAAGCCCCCGGTCCCGGCTGGCAAACCACGGGACTACTATAGTAAGACTCGATGTGGATTAGGGTATGTAACACCCACGACGACCCCTGAAAGTTCAGATGAAGAATGCGACTGCCATTCACATTCGACCGGATCACCAACTTCTGACTCTGATACCAGCATCGGAGATGTATTCAGACAAGTCTTGTCAGTCAACATGGCATTCGCCGACGCTTATGAAGAAGACGAAGACATCTCCGAACTTCTTGAACTAGAACCATGGACACAACAGCTAGATGAACAATGGAAGAAGCGTTTCGAGCAAAGAGAACCTCCCACTGAAGACGAGGTCATACAAGTTAATCTTGGTGATGAAGCCTCCCCAAAACCAATCTTCATCAGCCAGAGTTTGACAGATGAAGAGCGAGAGTCGCTGCTCCAGCTCGTCAAAGAGTATATCGATGTGTTCGCCTGGAGCTATTAAGATATGCCAGAATTGGACCCCGAGATCGTACTTCACAAACTCAATATTCGTCCGGATGCAAAACCTGTCAAGCAACAGCAACGACGGTTTTGCCTCGATGTTATGAATGCTATTGAAGCCGAGGTCAACAAACTGATAGCCAGCGGCTTCATTCGCAAAGAGCAGCATCCAGACTGGGTAGCCAACATCGTACCAGTTCTCAAGAAGAACGGAAAGATCCGAATATGCATTGACTTCCGGAATCTGAATGAGGCATGCCCTAAAGATGAATTCCCTCTCCCTATCACGGATATTATGATCGACAACACCTGCGGCTTCGAACGTATGTCCTTCATGGATGGCTTCTCAGGATACAACCAGATCAAGATGTTCCCTGACGACGAGAAGCACACATCATTCCGAACATCGATTGGTACATATTGCTACACCGTTATGCCTTTCGGTTTAAGGAATGCTGGAGCTACTTACCAGAGAGCTATGAGCGTCATCTTTAGAGACCACTTGCGCAAGACAGTGGAATGCTACGTCGGCGACATCGCCGTCAAAAGCCGTTCGAAGGAAGATCATCTGCAAGATCTCAGGACAGTGTTAGACCTAATGCGAGCACACAACTTAAAGATGAACCCTACGAAATCATTCTTGGGTGTATCTAGCGGGAAATTCCTGGGTTTCGTCATCACTTTTCAGGACATTCACATCGACCCCGAGAAAACAAAGGCAATCATGGAGATGAGTCCCCCGAGAAATTTTCGCGAACTCCGAGGCCTCCAAGGCAAGCTAGCTTACATCAGGAGGTTCATCTCTAATCTCTCCAGACGATGTCAACCATTTACCCATCTCATGAAGAAGGGAGTCTCTTTTGTATGGGATGAGGAATGCCAGCGCGCTTTCGACAACATCAAAGAATATTTGTCGAATCCTCCAGTCCTGGTAGCTCCTTTCGCTGGGAAGCCATTCCTGTTCTATGTACGAGCTATGGAACATTCTCTTGGTGCCCTATTGGCACAGAACAATGATGCAGGCCACGAACAAGCTATATACTATCTCAGTCGAAAGATGATTGGGCCAGAATACCGATACACGGCCGTAGAAAAGGAATGCCTTGCTCTCGTGTTCGCAATACAGAAGATGCGACACTACGTCACGGGACAAACTATCCACGTGATATCGCGGATCAACCCCCTCAGGGTCATCATGACCAAACCTGGGGCACTCAGCTCTCGCCTTGCTACCTGGGCGATATTACTATCACCATATCACATGATCTTCGTCCCGCAAAAGGCTGTTAAAGGCCAGGCTCTGGCAGACTTTTTAGCAGCCCACCCAGGTTCGGAAACGACTAGAGTATTGAAGAGATACCGGACGAGGTCAGCAGTTCAAATGCAGTCTCCCATGACGCCATCTGGCGAATGTTCTTCGACGGCGCTTCGAGAACTGGACCCAAAGGCAACATCGTCGCTGGAGTTGGAGTGGTGCTGATTTCTCCCTCCGGCTTGGTGATCAATCGGGCCTACTCACTCACAGAGCCCTGTTCAAATAATATGGCCGGGTACAATGCCTTGGTCATTGGCCTCCGACTTGCAAAGGAGCTGGAGGTAGAATATCTTGAAGCATACGGCGACTCACAGTTAATCGTCAATCAGATTCGGGGGTCGTACGAGGTCCGCCACGAAGACATGATCCCGTATCATAGAATAGCAATCGGCATCATCTCATCTCTGGGAGGATTCTTCATAGAACATGTTCCCAGACTCCAGAATATTGAGGCTGATGCCCTAGCTGGTTTGGCCGCTTTCCTAGCTGTGCCAAATTACGCTCATCATCAGGTTGACATAATAGGCCATGAACTGGTCTGTCCTAAGGATAACGTTCAATGCATGGAAAGCTATACCGCCCTTTCAGTCGACGAAGCACCAGACTGGAGACAGCCGTTCATCGACTTCGTAGTATACGACATCCTGCCAGAGAATCCGAAGGAAGCTACTTCTATCAGAAGACGTTCTCTCAGATTTTTCTATGATATAGAGACAAAAATGCTGTATCGCCGATCCTATGACGAATTATTGCTTCGGTGTCTGTCAAACACGGAAGCCAAAGAAGCCGTGCGAGAAGCTTATGACGGTGTCTGCGGGGCCCATCAGCCTGGTCCTAAATTGTAAGACCGCCTTCGCCGAATGGGCTATTACTGGCCCACGATGGTTGCAGACGCAATAGATTATGCACGAAAGTGCAAAGCCTGCCAACTCCACGCCGACTTCATCCACCAGCCATCTGAATTCTTGCATCCGACCGTGGCCTCTTGGCCATTCGAAGCATGGGGTATGGACATCGTCGGCCCAATCACCCCGCCTTCGTCCAGAGGACACCGATTCATACTCACAATCACCGATTACTTCTCCAAATGGGCGGAAGCCATCCCATTGGCAGAGGTAAAAACTTCAAACGTGATCAGCTTCCTTAAGCATCATGTCATCTACCGCTTTGGACTGCCCCGAAGGATCATTCACGACAATGGGCCACAGTTCGTGAGCCACGCATTTTTTCGGTTCTGCGACAAGCACCGAATTTAGAACATTGCTTCGACACCCTACAACCCAGCAGCCAACGGGTTAGCCGAAGCATTCAACAAAACCATAATCAAGCTACTCAAGAAATTTGTGTCATCCAACAAGCGCGATTGGAACGAGAAGCTCGGCGAATGCTTATGGGCGTATCGTACCACAGTTCGAACAGCCACCGGGAATACACCATTTTCCCTGGTGTACGGCAGTGAGACAGTCCTTCCATTAGAGACTCAGATCCCCTCACTCCGCGTCGCCCTCACACATTAGTTGACGACAGACGAAAACCACCATCGCCGACTACAGGAATTGGAGGCCCTAGACGAGAAACGCCTGTTAGCTCAACAGCGAATCGAACTATATCAGGCCAGAATCTCCGGAGCTTTCAACAAGAAGGTCAAGGTCAGAACATTCCAAGTAGGCGATCTCGTTCTGGCGGTTCGGAGGCCGATGGTTATGACGCATAAAACCGCTGGTAAATTCCAACCAAAATGGGAAGGCCCGTTCATCATTGAAGCCGTATTCTCCAACGGCGCCTACCGCCTCGCAAAACAAAATGGAGACTTGCTCATGTTGCCCATCAACGGCAAGTTTCTGAAGAAGTATTATGTCTGAAACAAAATCATCGAGACATCTCAGAGTGTCGAGTTATATACCTCCCCGTACCTCTGAACTTACATTCTGGTTCCATGCATAAGAGTCATGTACCCGCTGGTCCCTCTGAACTCATTCCCACATTTTCTAGTCATAAGAGTCATGTACCCGCCGGTACCGCTGAACTCACACTCGCCATTCTCCAGATTCCCGAGTCATGTACTCTCTCGTGCCACTGAACTCACATTCACATCATTTCAAATTATCGAGTCATGTACCCGCTGGTGCCTCTGAACTCACATTCCGGTCACTCTTTCAGATAGTAAGTCATGTATGAGCATACCTCTGAACTTTCTTCCTGGAAGAGATCCCCCCTCATGATCCACTACCCGCACTTCCAGTGCACAAAAAAGGGTAAGCGATCCACAAATTTCCAAAACGGCCACGTCCTCATCACCTCTGAGTCGTTTCACTTCCACCAAAAATAAATTACCCCCTGCATAGAACTTCCATGTCCTCATTACCTCTGAGTCGTTTTATGTACCCCCTCTTCATTGAGCCCACTCCTACTATGTCCTCATTACCTCTGAGTGGGAAGGCTCCGTATAAGAAACCTTCATACTTGCCATGTCCTCATTACCTCTGAGTAAGTATGTGACTCCCTTTCAACCTATTATCTGTACCCACAACCGGAGTACGACAAGGATAATAGGTCCACAAATGTCCTCTGTTGACTACAAATGTCCTCTGTTGACCACAAATGTCCTCTGTTGACCGCAAATGTCCTCTGTTGACCACAAATGTCCTCTGTTGACCACAAATGTCCTCTGATGACAACAAATGTCCTCAGTCGACCACAGATGCTGTACTGGGTCTCCAGTACACGCCCATCCCTTCCCTATCATGCCTAGGAACCAAGTTGCTCCCTGGCATTCTCTCGAATACCAAAAACTTCTATAGCTGTCTTATCGCAAAGTTGTTCTAGGTATTCCTCTCCAAAACTTGTTACTCGTACCTAAAACCAAGGTACGCCCAGGGTAACAGGTCCACAAATAATCTCCCAGCAGGTCCAATTCCACAAACACCACAAGTACAAGAAAGAGAAGATGAGTTGAAACATGCTTATTTATTCAAAATTCAAAGTACTATATTTGGGATCATATCCCTTGACAAAAAGAAAAAAAAAGAAAGAGAAGAAAACAGTGAAAGAAAATAGAAAACTGATTACTGCTCCGGGGCACATAACGTCGTGAGACGGTCCGTCAGCAAGGCAACCGACCGCTCAAACCTCTGTTTAGCTCGATGCTCAGCCTCTTGGGTCAGCACCGCCGCGTCCTCCAGATGAGCATGAGCTTGCCAGTTGTCCTCGAATTTTTTGAAAGCCCGCTCTAGGTTAACAGAAGATCGGGAAACCTTCTCGGCCTCCTGAACAATTGACTCATGTTCCACATGAGCAGCCCTCAGCTCCGACTCTAGAAAGGCCAATTCCTTCTGAAGTGCGAGAATCCGCTCCTTCGTGTCAGCTATTCCACGAGAAACAGCCTCTTCCCGAGTCCTACAACCTTGACTTCGACGACCCAGCCTGTCATACGAAGCGGAATGCTTATCAAGGTCCCCCTTCACAACTGGCCCGACAGTGTCTCGAGCAAGCTTTATCCTATCCCGAGCAGCAATAAGGAAGCCCCGCTCCCATTCAATCGCAGCAGGCAAGTCAGCTTACCGTAACACCAACAATCGGGTCACGAGCTGATCAGCCTCTGCCAACTTGGGCTCCAGGAGCGCAGCCAACCCCACCCCGCCAGGAAGAGTCTTCAAAGTTTCAATCTGACCCCGAGCGCACCACAGGGACAGAGAAAAAGGGGTCCCCCATTCTACGGCAGCATCTACGCCCTCTTTAAATGGCGGTAGAAGCTGTCGACCACATCATGCGACACCTCGTCCAGAGCCTCCGAAGAAGCCGGCGTCAACGGGAGTGTAGCTGACAACACTGAAGAAGACGCAGCAGAATCTGCCGCTCCTGCCACGAGGGAAAAAAACTCCGTACGGAAGGACGCCTGAACAGCGGCCAACTCCTCTTCAGCAGCCCGTAGAACTTGAATGCTCGGCAGCGCCGAAAAGTCAGTCTCTGAAGCTGTATGAGCAGCAGAGGCTGAGACACAGACCATCGCTCCCAGAACAAGCTCCACTCCCATCTGTCCGGAGCTGACAGGAGGCCCCTCGACATGAGTCGGAGAAGGAGAGGAAACGCTCCTTCCCCCGGATCGCGGCAGGCCGAGCCTTCCCCAAGAACATCCGCTGCGGGAAGTAAAGGGTCAGGACCTGTAGGGCCAAGACAACCATGAATCGATTTGACCTGGAGGATATGTTGATAGAGCAAAGAAGCCCCCTCACTAGTCAATATTTGGCTTATCTTACTAGCGGAAGAGTATGGAGGCTGAGGTTCGTCTACGGCCACCACAACCTCTCCACCAGCGGCCTCCGAGTCGGATATAATAGACTCCTCCGCCCCTGCACCCTCGGGAGGGGATGCGATAAGATCGGCGTCGCCTTGCTGAAATTCAGCAATCTCAGAGACAGGTCCGAAGAAATCTTCGTCACCCCGGACCGGGGCCTCAGCAACTTGGGAGTCCTCAGCCGCCGCTGAGAGAGCCCCCGCAGAAAGGATCGCGGCACACACGCCGCTAATCAAAGCAGCAAGGGCCGGATCAACCTCAGGAGCGGCAGACGGTTCATGAGAGCCCGGTTCGTCAGACACCTACAAAGAAAAATTATTAGGTCATATCTCCAAGAAAAAGAAAGCCACAACAAGAAGATAGCTCCAACGCATTCTTACCTCCGGAACATCGTCAGCATTTTCACCCCTCTCCGTAATAAGTAGCCTATGAGGTCTGACCGCAGCTCTCTTTACGGAAAAGGCTACTCCTCCGTCAGTAGACTCATGCCTACCTCGTTTACGCAAGGGACCAGGCACGGCAGACGGTGGTTCTACCCTCACCACCTCTAGCACAGATGGCAACTGATCTACCGCCTCATCTAATACGAACGACGGCTGATCCGTCGTCATCTCATCCATTATGATGGGCGGCTGATCCGTCGTGGCTTCACCATCAGAAGAGAGAAAGAGAGTCCTCATCGTCCCGTTCGTTGTTTTCCTCCCCTGTGTCAAAGGACTCGGAATCGGGCTCGGGAACCCTATTCGCCCCTTTCTTCTTTGCCTTCGACACCGTAGCCCTCTCCGCCAAACGAGTGCCCACGATGAAGCTAGTCCTTGGGTTAAAATCAACAGGAGGCTGGATTGCCGTAACATGGTATAAGGCCGCCATATACAAGATTTCCCCCAGCACATTTGCTGCAGGAACTGAGAAACTAGTTCGAGTATGACAAGTGTCATAGTAGCTCCACGCCCTAATACCATCAAGGATGCTACCCTCAAATCCCAGGCAGGAACTGGGACGCCCAAGGAATAGTTGGCTGTACCCAAATTGACGGGCAAACCTACTGGGCAAGTAGGGCTCCAGGTACACAGTGTTGCGATTGCGATAAACTAAATGCATCGGGCGAATGTTACGCAACCAGAAACGCATCTTCTCAGGTAAGAAATGAGGAGATCCAACGCCATCGACATGGACACTCCTTACTTCCTGGTCGGTAAAACGGGGAACGGACACGAAAAAATCATATCCGTCCACCCTTGCTAGCATCCTCCGACACGCCGACATGGTACTATATTCCCAATGCTGATGACGATACCTGAAAAGAAAAGCGTCGTCGTCCGTAACGCCGTCTTCCGTCCCAGGCCTCATCAAAGTCCGATAATGCAACAACAGCCACCCCAGCAGGTAATGATAAGGCAGCTCTATACGTTCAAAGTTCATCATCACATCACGAGCGATGACCTTGGACGAGAAGGCACGGAGACCATGATGAATGCTGCACACCATAGCGGGAAGGAGAGCCAGCCTGACCCCAAAGGCCAACTTCACGGCGGAAAGAATAAAGTGACGGCCGATTCTCTCGATGGAACCTGCCCCTCCTGAGACCACATAATTGCGCAGCCACACCATTAAAAAACCTGCCAAGAGTGCCTTCTCTGACAGCCGCCGAGTACCATAATAAAAATAGCTGAAAGAGTCGATTTGGCTTCCAAATTTGTCACCCTTAGACTTCGACCTCCTAGCAGTCGACATCAAGCCTTCTACTTCCCTAGGAGTTTGACGATCTTGGGAAGTAACTCGGCCAGCAGCACTGAATTTAAAAAGATAGGAGACCCAAGAGTTAGTATGGGGAGTATCCCCTTCCGAGCTATCATTTTTTTTGATAGCCGTTTGGTGACAAGTACTATGGTGACATAACAGTTCTTGGTACACAGCTACGAAGCCTGGGAATCGTCGATCTAGATCCTGGAACTCCTCGTTCGTTGGAGTGTACGCTTCGAAGGGTTCGTCTCCCCAGGGAAGCTTGGAGACAACATACATCTCATGGAGAGCGAGCCCCAACTCCCCTACAGGTGTGAAGAAAGTCCCTGTCCGATGATTATACATCTCCAAAAGGGCCATGAACAACGGCTTATTAATGGGCAATCCGTGGCTGGTACCCCGGATAGCATTATAAAGATTGACTTCTCGCAGAAACATCTCGTATTTTCACAGAATCTACGAGGTCAGGTTAGCCCACGCGGGAATGGGGTGTAACCAGCCCAGCAGTGCCAATCTGCCAACAGGATAGGACCCTTTTCGAGCAAGCTAGCTCAGGAAGGTATCAGCCTGAGAAAATGAGAAGTTAGGACCGGGTGTGTTGATAAAGGTACCCGGAGCTAACCCTATCACAGATCGACTGGCCAGATCCTTGATCGCACGTACTGACCCAGTAGTTTTATTGTAACGGATGTTACCCACAAACATCCCCGGTCTGGTTGGGGTGAGGGGGTCTGTCATCTGCCTGTCCAACAAGATCATGTTGAACCATGTAAGAGAGAAATGATGCCTCATAATGGGGATATGAATCGGCATCCCATCCAGATTAAAATCCTAACTCTCGGAAATATCTAGCACTCGAAAGTTTTCTAGGATCAATGCATCCCCAAAGAGGAAGACCGGCCTCAGATACTTTCCATTTAGCTTCCCGGAGCTCATCATGTTACTAAGGAATTGGAAAGATTGAACCCTGATAACATTCAGTCGCTCCAAATGCTCATTAACAAGGAGCTGCTCTGACACTTGACGAACTAAATCGTCCCATCGTACATCCGTGGCAAGTTGATTCGAGCCAACCAGAAGTTTTCCTGCAGGATTTACTGGCAGATTCACTGAAGAAGGGACGAAAGAAATAAGATTAGAAGATAGTCAAACAAAGAAGCGTTTGAAAGATCATTTAAGTCCATACGGCTCGGGTCGTCACAGCCTTATGCGGCTCAGAACCAGATGAGTCCATGCGGTTCGGTTCATCACAGCCTTCTGCGGCTCCGAGTCAGACGAGTCCATACAAATCAAGTTCAGATGAGCTTATGAAGACTCTGCGGTTCGAGTTCAGAAAGGCCTATACGGTTCATGGTTCACATGGACTCAACAGACAAGACTAGACGCTGATGCGGCTCGAATTCAGATGAGACTATGCGGTTCAAAGTCCACACAGACTCATGCGGCTCCGAATAGATAGACTCATGCGGCTACAAGCAGATGAGCTTATGCGGTTCAAAAGTGAACTACGCTCATACGGCCCAAACCAAAAATATATATGCGGTTCAGATCGAGTATGACAAGCCTATGCGGCCTCCTGGACGAAGTGCATATACGGTCATATCGACGAAACTCGTACATGCGGCTTGTGCATAAATTATACAGCAGAGCCATGGCAGTTAGGGTTCTAAGGCAATGCCCTTACCAGCAATAGGCGGATGAACATCAGTATGAACGGAGTAAACAGCGGCCGGCGGAGGAGTGGCCACGTTTGTCGCCGCAGCCGCCGCAAAAGCGACCGCCTTGCC
Source organism: Iris pallida (assembly GCA_029216955.1). NCBI lineage: Eukaryota > Viridiplantae > Streptophyta > Magnoliopsida > Asparagales > Iridaceae > Iris > Iris pallida. Next base: position 12,423,915 of record JANAVB010007199.1, on the reverse strand, counting down.
CTTCGCAGCCTTCAACGCAGCAGCCTTCTTGGGAGCCATGGGTGTTTGGAAGAGAAAGGAGTTAGAAGGATCGTAGAGAGCAAAGGAAATTCCTTAGAAACGAAAGTGTTCCTATTTATAGACAGGAAAGGAACGCCTCGATCCGCATGCAATATGATGACCGACTCTTCGGTCATCGAGGCAAAATGGCTGAATAATAGCCTGACTCTTGGGATCCTGGCCCAAGAAAGCGGCTCTTAAAATCTGCAACAAATCAAGAGCATTAAATGCAGAAGATTCACAGAAGATTTGCACACGTAACAGGAAGACGTAGCAAGAAGCTCATGCGGCCAAAACAGCCCATGCGGCTCAGAAAGTTATGCGGTTGAGGTAATCATGTGGCTGGTCAAATCCATGCGGCTAGGACAGAATACATCCATGCGGCTCTGGCATAATCATGCTTCTTATTCAAAGTATTTTAATTTTGCAAATTGAAAACTTTGAAGGGGGTCTTGTAGAAGCATGAAAAAGAGAAGAAAAATGATCTATGCGACCAAGGAGCCATATGCGGCTCAAAGAGTCCCATGCGGCTCAATCACAGAGTGGACTCCATGCGGCCAGCAGAGGAAAGCCACGTGCCTTTTTAGAACGGCTGTACCTAGCGTCATTCAAACGCAATTAATGCTCTGACGGCTGACAGCTGACAACTGACAGCCCTGACGATAAGTAGTCATGATGACTGACACAAGAGCAACATCTTCCTAGAGAACTGAAGAAAATCTTCACAACTTCGAGGCTAGTTTATGCGGCCAGTCTAGACGAGTTCATGCGGCCAGTGCAGAGAAACTTATGCGATTCAGTCATGAAGGTCCCCCATACGGCTCGACCATGAAAGAAATCCATACGGCCCGGCCATGAAGACTCTCATACAGCTCGGCCATGAAGACCCCCATGCGGCTCAGTCATGAACATATTCATGTGGCTCGATCATGACAACATTCATGCGGTTCGAGTATAGAGACTATTCATGCGGCTCGGTCATGAAATCTTTCATGCGGCTCGGTCATGACGACCTTCATGCGGCCCAAATATGAATGCTCCTCATGCGGCTCAACAATGATGATAGGACATGTGTCCCAAAGATAATCAAATTTTGGGTCAGATCCCAATGATTTGGGACACGTGGCAAGAGAATGAATTAAATTGATTCATTCAGATTTGCGGATATCAGCAAATCATCATGATGGAGATTTATTGCAATCAACATTAATGACTGACATGATTTGGCATAATCCTCATTAATGGCCCAGATCCTTCACGCTCAAGATTAATGGCCCAGATTAATCACTTATCAGGCCGCTGCCACTTTGAGAATGGGCAATCATTGCAAACCTTAATGATGCCCCCCACTATTATAAATAGCAGGGTGCCATTCCCTTGCAAAAGGAGATTGACACAGAGAGAGATACGCATATACAGAGAGACGCTCCCCCAATAATCAGAGAGAAAAATCCGCAGAGATCAATCCAGAGAGAGAGAAGCCAGAAGAGCAATACGAGGAGAGCAAGAGGAGCATTTCTTCGTCAATGCCAACCATCTCGTCTCAGGAGCCAAGGCTACGTCCGATCGTCCAAGGAGTAAGACAGAGCTGCCGTCGCTTTCACGAGCCTCTACCGTCACCCCCCCAGAATCTAAAATAAATAATTGTACTTAGATTGCTGTACCTAGGTTTTCGTCCCTAGGCTTTCTTTGTACAAGCGAGTTTGTAACGTGAAGTAAAAGTCTAGTCCTTCCATATAACTGTTCTTCTCTTTTATATTTCATGGCAAACAGTATCGGCCATTGCAGCCATATGTATCTTGTTCGGTGCAGTATTTGGTTTTGTAGTTCGGCCTTTTTTTGTCCCTCGTACAGGAAGTTTCTAGCAGCCACTTTATCAATCAGACATAGAAGCATTACCGAACCAATCTGGGGAGAATGATGCTGATGGCATGCTCCGCCGTCAGAAGCGCAATTGTTAACTTTACACTCTCTGACCTCGTTATTGGACTTGTCAACTTGAGTTTCTGTTATCTATCAATACTATTTTGAAACATTAGGCTAGAGAAGTGAGTTGAACATGGTTGGAAGACTTCTGTTAATAAGATAAAGTGTGGGGACTTTGTTTTTTTTACTAGATTCAGATAAGGCGAGTAACCGTGTTTTGCCGAAACCAGAGTCTTATGTTGACCAGTTGAAGGATTTGATCAGTTTTGATGAAGGTTTAGGTGCTTTAGTGGTGGACGAGCCTTCATGTGAGCAAATGCATGTGGTGGAAGATTGTACCAACATTAGCTCGTGGACGAGCCTTCATATCGATTATGTCATGTCTCTTTATGATGACTTTGCTATGGGTACAAGCCGAAAGGGTCCTTATGACAACAAGGCGTAAAAGCCTAAGCGACACGGTGCACTAGTCTTCGGACTACCGCTAGCTGGGATTCGGCCCCTACAGCTACCCCATGGCAGTTTTATCGTAATAATTTATGTCATAATTCCTTGTTTATTACATGGTTCAATTTCATTTATAACTTGCTTAATTCAAAATTTCTAACTTCATTCAATTTACATTTGCAATTTTCTAACTTGGCCATTTCCTTTTGAATTTTTTATTTTTATCACTCCTGTCCATTTTTCTCCAACTTGGAAATTTTCTAAACTGTTTTCAGTTCTGGTTCCAGAACCCAGAACTCGGGCCGAACTCTGCCTCACACAGAGTTCGAGCCGAATTCGGTCTGATTATTCCAGAACTTTCAGTTGCTCTCAGCCATCCATCCTTTTTGATCCTACGGTCCAGGATCCACCCGACCAGCCGAGCCCCCTTTCATATATTCGGGTTCTCCCTCTCTTTTCTCTCTATTGCCTCCTCTAAAACCTCTCCTACTTTATCCTCTCCAAACCCTAACCCTAGAATTCTCAATCTAGTGTGGTTTTCTTCCCAAAACTCAAGGAGGATAGCTTTTGCATCATTCTCTTCCATATTCCACTAATCTTTTGAGGTATAACTCTTTCTTTATCTCCATCTCAATTTCAAATCTACTTTTATTATTCAATGGCACCTAGGTTGTTCAATAGAGGAAAGAGGGCTAGAACCGAGGGTGTTTCCTCATCGAACTCTTCTCCTCGAGATGATCAATCTATTCATCCACTTTTCAATCCACCACAACCCAATGACCCCAACACATTCGATGATCGAATTTTTGTTTCATTGAACGCATCAAATAAATGGTTCAATGATTTTCGTTCACGGCCTGTGTGCGCGGGTCATCCCATCAACTTTACTATATTTTCTCGTTATGACTCATTATTTCATGATCTTTGCCTTGATGAGTTAGTTACTACAACTTCACTTATTTACTTAAATGTTATTAAATTGTTTTACTGCAATCTCAAATTTGATGACACACGAATATATTCTCGTGTTGCCAAAATTGGCATCTCTTTCGATGATTTTGAACTTACGGAATATCTCGAGATTCTGGAACCCAACTCTTGGAAATAATTTGTCGATGCACGCAAGTTTCAATTTTCCGATGGGTCGTCCCTTAAGAGTTTCAAGGACGATTTGTGTACTCCAAACACACATCCACGCAAGTTGCTTGCAAAATTCCTTAACTCATATTTCTACGAGCTTTACCATATTGTCTTCTCCACGATCTTGTCTAAAGCGGGATCGACTGATGAAGTTTCGTATTTTGAGATTTCTGCTTCGTATTACCTTCACTTCCATGTTCCGTTCAACTTCCACGCACTATGATGGACTGGATGATTAATACAAGAAAGAGACCTCGATCATTGGTCTATGCTCTCTATTTGTCGATGGTCTTTCGTGTATTTCATGTTCCTCTCGATGAGTGCCAGTTCCTTCCGGCCCCTGCCTTTTTCTCTATGGCAAGGCGGCTTCAGGCAACTTTTGAGTCTCCCGCTGAATCCGAGCATTCCGGTTCTGATGCTCAGGCTGATGTACCTGCTCTTGGGCAACCTGCGCCCGAGCCTTCTGCTACTCTCGAGTCTATCCAGACCATGCTTCGCGATCGTTTTATGTTGGAGGACGACCGCTAGACCCAGCTCGACTATCGTACCACTTTGCAGATGAGTGCCATCAGTAACTTATTGTATGACATCCGGTACACCATGTCTCGGCATCCCTCTAAGCCACTTCCTATGTAATGGGATCCATCTCGCGATGGGTACCGTATCGACGACCCCTAGGTTATGCGTTATCTGGATCCGGATGTAGCTTTCGTGGATCCTCGTTGTTCGGATACTGATCCATCTGACGCCGCTGGACCATCTCGTGCTCCATGATGGATGTGGTTCCGTACCTGCTGCTGCTACTGATGATCTTATTTAGTTTTATGCATTATGGACTTATGTCACGCCCCAGAACCAGAATACTGAAGAGCGGGGGTGCACATAGCCAGCTACGTATATCGAAATGGCATCCACTTCGCTATACGGTCACGGCTGTCTAGATATGAGGGTTTACTACAAGCCAACAGTCTCTTAAGGTCAAGCCTATTGTCTCAATCTCAAGCAAGTAATATAGTCACAAGATGTTTGACCACCAAATATACAATAAAAGGCGTCCCAAATATTACATATCAGCTGATCATGAAGCTAGTCGTACAAAATGCTAGGACTAGCAAGAGTTATGTCATACATGATCAACCCTAGGATTTGTTAATCATGTTTACAGCCCGTAGGTAGACAATAAGTAAAAGTGCATCGAGCTAACAGGTGCTCGTCGGCTAAACGCCTCAAAAGAATAAATTTTACAACAGAGTGAGCGGAACAAAATAGAAAACCCACTCGTAGCCCGGGTTTCTTCTAGTTGCCACCATCGGGCTGGAGGTTCGGTAGATCCTCGGGTGCTGCTCCGAAATCTGGCCACACAAAACCAGCTGGGTCAAACCCCAGAAAGAGCAAGTGCCACAAAGGAGGCCACGAAATGAGAACAAAAGCCAACATATCAGATCATAAGAAACTAATTACATAGTAAAGACAATTATTAAGAAGAAACCTGGCAGGTGATATACGATGAGATAACCATGGGACTCTTCAGATAACCAGGTTACAACCCGTAAACCAAACAAGGACCGGGCTTGTAACCTTTCGTCTGAACGGAACTTGGTTTCTCCTACCATTTATCGGCAAGATAAAATACAAGAAATTTGGACCTGTAATTAATCATGATTAAGGTAAAGCACGAGTAGTCATGTCATGTCATAACCTTGTACAGGATCAGGACAGGACAAGCGGGACTAGACTCCATCCAATCAATCACGGCCAAGCAAGTACTACGGCTTACTACTTAACTAACTAGGATTATCACAAGCCTAATTACTAACAAAATGCAAGTGAGAATTTCCCAGTCCCAAGCCCTGCAGACTATCCAGTTATCCTTTCGCGGGTTGAGAGTATAGGTGGGTACATCGCCCGGGAGACAAATGTACCCTTAGGTGACTTAGAGGGTGCAACACGCGACGGTGTGCTGGAAATGTGCTCTACTCGTCGGCAAGCTACAAGTCCAATTAAGAGCGCCCAGATAACAAGATTGCCTGTGACTGGAAATTCTCCAGGAACTATAGTTTGATCTAGTCATTAGCCTAATCCATATTCAGTATAAATCCCTGACCGTGGGAACCAGGGAGTCATGTCCTAGACATGATGCAAGACAAGATAAGTGGATTGCACAAGCAAGCAAGCAGGAATACCCACGGTGTCAAGTTGATTATATGAGTTAAGTTAGCTGTCGCAACAGCATCAAGTCAAGTCAAGTTACAAGTTACAAGTTACAAGTCAAGTCAAGTCAGGAGTGCGCCGCCACGGGCCACTATCAAGTTATCAAGGTAAATCATGTCAGGGTACTTGTTAGGAGTGCGCCACGACGGGCCACTATCATGTCAGGTTGGTCATGTCAGGAGTGCACCACTACGGGTCACTGTCGTGTTAGGCTAGTTCCTTGTCATACCATGCCATGTACAATAGTCATTCCAAACATATTAAGTAAAATCAAGTTCATGACAAAATCTCCATGATTGGACAGATTGCGCAAGGGGTCAGGGAGTTGGATTGCGCAGGGGTCAGCTGCGCAGGGTGCCAAGTGCACAGGGGCACAGGACGCAGGGGCTGATTACGCATAAACAGACTGCGCAGGAGTGAACTGCACATGGGTGGATTGCGCAGGGGCAGATTGTGCAGGAGTAGACTGCGCAGGAGTGAACTGCGCATGGGTGGATTGCGCAGGGGCAGATTGCGCAGGAGTGAACTGCGCAGGGTGAAGTGCGCAGGAATGGTTGGCGCATGGGGCTGAGCGCAGTACACCATAGGACAAGCTGCGCGGTCGGCACTGCGCTAAAGAGTGCAGGCCGAGAGGGGCTGCGCAGTCCAGCACTGCGCTAAAGAGCGCAGGCTGCAGGCTGCTACTCTAGGCCGAGAAGAACACCAAGAACACCAAGAATTCAAATTTTCATATCTTTGTCAAATCAAAGCCAAATCTAGATTTTCAAAGTTCTAACTTGTGTAAAATTGAATTCTCTTCCACATGGAAGCATCAAAACCCACAAAATCTCAACTAAAATAGATCAAAACCATGTAAATCCAAAAATAGAGAAACTTAGATCTAGAACAATGGAGACTCCAAATCATAAAATGCCAAGTTCTAAAGTTAATCTCCATGGCCTAATCTAGCTAATGGACAAATAAAAAGTGGTTCTCATGTGGTGGCAAGGTGCACTTGCCTATGGGTGTTGGTGAGTTGTGTAGAGGAAGGAAGAAGTAGGAGATAGAGAAGTAAATAAAAAATAAAGAGGAGAGAGAAAAGTTAGGTGGGATTTAATGGAGGTGGGTTGTGTTGAGGGTGGAGTGTAGGTTAAAGTGCTCCTCTCATGATAAACCAAACCAAACCAAACCAACTCCACAAAATAAAATCAAGCCATGGTCCAAAACCCATTTTACGAGAAAACCCAAAATCTGCAAGTCAAGCCAGAAATACAATTACAGGCCAGAATCTGAGAAAATAAAATACAGGTCCATGATACATACAGGCTTAACCAAAAATACATATTCAGAATATGGGTGTTACAACTTATGATTATGTAGTTTGATTTTCTTGTATGAGTACACTTTCAGTTTCTATAGATCTTTGGATTTTATCTGCAGTTTTTATATCATTATTATTGTGTGCTTGCCAATTAATCTTTTATACAGTCTTTTTGCCTGTCTGTGTTTGATATTCATATTTGATAAGTGCCAAAAGGGGGAGATCTATTTGATATTCATATTTCTATCATATTATATGATATCTATGTTTTGGAGGAGATTATTTATATCAGGATAAGGAACATTGGCTTACAGAGAAGCTATGTTTATAGGGGAGCTATTATTACGGGGGAGCTACTGCTTCTATGCATGTCTACTACTTTCATCTTGTGTCCAGTTGTGAACATTGAATATACAAATATCATTTTGTCAATTATCAATATGGGAGAGATTGTTGACCCAAATCACAGTCAACCAAATATTGACAAATTGACAATATGATACTTGTCATAATTCAACATGACACATCACGACAGAACTCAGTGCAAGACGGACATCGGCTCTCTCCTGCAGCGTACTCAGTTTTAGAGTCTGTTTCATTTTACATTTATTGAGTCTATCTAAATGTAAACTGAGTAGCACTGGGTATTCTTGGCTTAAGCCTTATCCCAAAAACAAACCCAAAAGATCCACCAAGCCAAACTAGCCCACAAAAGCCCATTTGAACATTCTTTCCTATGGAGATATAGTTCGGGCCGAACTCTGCCTCCACACAGAGTTCAGGCTGAACTCTGTCCCCTAAATTACAGGATCCGAATTTTTAGGGCTGTATGCTAGTTGTCCAACAGCCAAAAATTTGAATTCTTGACACAGAATTCTGGCCGAATTCTGCCTATCCTATCTAGTATAAATAGGCCTTGAATTCTCTCATTTTCAATCATCCAATTATCTTATTTTCTCTTTTCTATAAGCCCCATACAAGCCTTAACCTTCTCATCTACTAGCCACAAGCTTCCTAAGCCTAAAAGTGCTCAGTGCTATTCAGTTAGGAGTTTGTGCAAGAGTCAAAAAACTCGCTTAAAAAATTCTAAGCATCGCCACAGCGATCTTTGTAAGAAGTTGACGTGCTCTTCTGAAGAAAAGGTACGGGATGTAACTACTATTTCATAAATAGTAGATTTAATCCTGAGCTAGAGTTCTCAGTCCTGGACTAGTCCTCCACGAGGGAAACTAGGTTAAAACGACTGTGTTTGCGTATGCTCTCTTGATCATTTTATTTCCGTATTTACAACTCTGATTATTTACTGTTGGTGAAAAGATTTTAATTCTAATTTGACTATTATTGTTATAAACTCTATTCACCTCCCTCTAGAGTAGCCTACCTGTTCTTCAGATTAGCATGGATAGCACCGAAGACGCGACGCCTAGCAAATTTGCCATAGAGCAATTATTGTGCCTTATGGAAGTCCAACAGCTGCAAGCATAGATCCAAGCCCAAATCAGTGCCCAACAAAAGCAGATGGAGGCCCTGACCCGGATCGTAAGCACCATAGCGACGCAACAGAACTCGCCGATCGTCGCGTCAGAAGAAGAAGTGCAACCAGTAACGACGAAACATATGTCTTCCTCTTCTCTGCTCAAGGCGACCAAATTCAGGAAGATGAACCCGTCTGACTTTAACGGCCTAGCAGAGCCTAACGAAGTCATGGGGTGGCTAATGAAGATTGAGGGCCTGTTCAATCTCCTCAGCATCAAGTGGTCCAAGAGAGTTCGGTGTGCAGCCTTGCAGCTAAACTTGAGGGCCTACGACTGGTGGAAGGCGAATAAACAGGAGCTCCACGAAGCCAATCCAAACACCAAGATCTCGTGGGAGACGTTCAAACTAGGCTTCCTCGAGCACTACATTCCTCATGCCGTTCGTCGACAGAAGGAAGAGGAATTCATGTCCTTGAAGCAAAAAAATATGTCAGTCGAAGATTACGATGCGAAGTTTGCAAAGCTTTTGATGTTTGTCGGGGCCTTCCTGTCGAACAAGAAAGCATGGTGCGTGCACTTCCAATAAGGTCTGAATGACGATCTGCGTCAGGACGTCATGAACCAAACTTGTCAGACTTACAGGTAGTCATACAATGCCGCCCTTGATAGCGAACGAATCTTTGGTCGAGCTTCGCAAAGGACCGGTTCAGTCGTCCGTAACAACTTCAACAAGCTACCTCACGACGCGGGAGGATCTGGTGTGCCAAAGTGCCAGAACACGTTCGAGTATCGGGGGCCTCACTCTGGAGTACGGTGCCATCGATGCAGCAAGATGGGACATCTAGCGGTCGATGCGGCAAGATGGGACATCAAGTGTGGCCAGCTAGGTCACAAGGCAGCAGATTGTCGAATGGGGAGGGTAAACTAATATACACCAAGGAACGTCCAAAATCAGAACAGGGTACCTCCCGCCCATGGCGCAAATGCAGTGCCCGTGAACCCGCAAAATGGCCAAGGGATGCAAGGCCGCGTCTATGCACTGACTCAGGACGAAGCGTTCGCGTTCGACACTGTTGTAACATGTATATTACTCTATAATAATATGCTTGCTAGAGTACTATTCGATTCGGATGCTACACATAGTTTCATATCTGTCGACTTTGTAGAAGAGAATAAATTATCCATACAAATTTTAGATATGAATCTTAGCGTTAGCACTCCATCGAAAGTAGATATGCCTGCCACTAAAATTTGTAGGGATGGTTACATCTGCATCGGAAGAAAAAATCTATCCTTGGAAGTTATCGTCTTCGACATCAAGGAGCACAATATAATCCTCGACATCAAGGAGTACGATACAATCCTTGACATGGATTGGTTGGGTGTATGCCACGCAACGATCGAGTGCGCGGAGAAGAGAGTTGTGTTCCGCCTTCCTGGCGAAATCGAGTTCTCCTATTCGTACGAAGCAGTGTCAAAGACGGCAATGGTGTTATCGGCGATTTGGCAAGGCACATGTTGCATTCTGGTTGCAGTGGGTACATGCCTCAGTTTGAGACACGAGAATGAAGATTGCAGGCATGGTGTAATGTCCCGCTCCGTACGGTATATTACGATGAGTCGTTGACTCGAAGAGTTGCGTTGACCCGATGAAGTATCGATGCGAATCGATGCAAGTGTTACGTTGGCCCGAAGGTAAGCATTGAGTTGATTCGAAGCAATAAGTTGAATCGATGCAAAGCATAAGTCCGATTTGAAACAAAGTATTGACTTCGGTTGATCTGACGTGCAAGCTACACTTTTACGCTGGACAATAAAAGGTCGTCATTTGGCCTTATTCAGTAAAGTGTCCGCAAAACCAAAACTTCTGCCTTGCAATCGGCTAAGGCCTGGGCATGGTAGGCCGAATCAATCGAGTGGCTAAACGGAATGGCTAAGTCAGAGGAGTTAGTTATGCAACCAAATTATGGAATCAAGTCGCATCATCTTGGATAGAAGACAAGGCGTATCTGCTTAAGGTGGGTGGGTTCTTGAGTCTCTCTCCCTACTCCTTCAAGTCCAATAATAATGTATCCATCGTATGCGATTGTAGTATGGAGTTAGCGAGCGTGGCTCGAACGATTAAAGTTCTTATTGTGTGTCGAACGTTAAGATAAAATATTAAACAATTGAGGCGACGTGTATCAAGTGCACGAGTCACGACAGAAGATTGATGCTAGAACATTGAAAGGCAATATCGAGATGCGCATCAAGTGCACGACTCGGAAGAACATTGAACACTAAGGCATAGAATATGAAAATATGGTATCGTGCCGTGCATCGAATGTACGGCTCGAAGGAAGTAGGATACATGTGTCAAGTGTACATATGTGCACGTGACTCATAATAGATGGCGTTGTTACGAAGATAACATATGGGGCACGGTGCCTTCGAGATGGCAGGGACCTTCGGTTCGATTTATAAGCAATACTAAGTCGGGGCACGTGTCAATGGAATAGAGATAGGTGAACTTGTTTGGTTGTATGCAAATCAGAACGCGTTGCATATGGTCAATGGACTTGGATATATGGCCCGTGCACGGGTGTGCTTCCCTCGAACGTAGGATCGTCGGGGCATCGGGACCGTTCTACCGTGGAGAGAATTAAGGGATATTAGTGGTGCACTTCATTCAGATCGGTTGTGCCTTCCTATTGATGTGATAAGCCACAGTATCAGTAAGTTTGGGATCCTTTGAGTAGTGGGCTAGCAACCCGTGCCAAAGCGATTGTCAGCTTACAAGTTAAAGGTGCCAGTCCATTACGGCACGGAACATCGTTAACTTTATATAGATGGGCACGGTAGGCTAAGAATAATATTGGGTACAGGCGCAGAGCCTGCCACCCTTATGCTTATGTTAGGTTCTATTGGTTGGCTGCTTGAATTGTATGATTGGTTATGTAAAGTTCTAACCATTGCAGGCTAGGCAAAATGGGATAGAGATGGGCACGATCACTATGTTTATGTTCATATTATGTCTAACTGTATCTCCTGCAGAGACACGGTACTGGACACATTTATATTAAGTCGCTATGCTTGAATATTGCCATGAAACAGATCCTAAGGCAAAATAGAAAGATCACCAATTAAGATGCATGCTTCACTAAATGTACTTAGTGTTGGTTGGGTACGAGTGGGTCTTGATCAGTGCAGCGAGGACAAAAGTACTAATCCCCCACTAGTTTGCTTGCAGGTTCAGGATATGATCGGCTCAGGGCAGGGCTTGGCTTGGACGTGCTGAGGCATGGAGTCCTTAGCGTATCGAGGCGAGCTACCGCGTTGGCGTTCGAACTTGCAACATGAAGATATTCGGCCGAAGACTACTTGTTGGCTATATGGAGGCATAATGTATGGAACAATGTAATCCTTTGTGAGCTAGAGAGATCATGAGCGTTGTAGCCAGTTGGCATATTCAGTTGGACAATTCAGTGCCCTTGTAACCTCAGTTCAATTATCAATAAAAGAGATTTATATTACATACTCTATTTTTTTTGCTTCTTATGCTATTAATTTGAGATAAACTTACGTAAACCTGTTATCTTGCCTTGTACGAGCACAACTCCAGGCTCGTACGGAATTACGCCCCAGCGAGAACGATGATTCGGATGAAATCTAGCGAGGACGAGCGATTTCCCGGGTCGGGGCGTAACAAGTTGGTATCAGAGTGGTTCCTTCCTATGGACTGTGAACGAATCTCTTTGACCCTCAGTTGCTTCGATATTGAAAATTAGTTGACTCTAAGTTATTTTTGCAATTGCATGGCTCATGGATCTGCTCGATGCTACATTGGATGTTCCATACAATAAGTCTATATTAAGTGCGTACGTCTGCCACAAGTAAGTCGTGACTATCACGCTATCTCCGAGTGCCATCGAAGAATGTTGGTTGCACGAAGTGCAACGAGTTATGAAATATTGGTTTCCTAAAGTGCAACAAAGTTACGAGTCATTGGTTGCACGAAGTACAACGAATATGGTGATGTTGGTTGCATGAAGTGCAACAAGATACGTATTTTTGGTCGTACGAAGTGCGAAGAGATACGTGTTGTTGGTTGCACAAAGTGCAACAAGTCGATATGTGAGACGATGCGTGTTATGTGGCTACGCGAATGGATAGCGGTATGTTGAACGAGATTGAGTAATGACCTAAAGTATCGAGAATAAATCATTGTACGAGTTACAATTAAGAAATCGTGGAGCGATTTGAACGAGTCGAGTTGGTCGTCAGTCGAATTTAAGTTGCCAACTCGAGTAAGTGAACACTAGAGCTGGGATCGAAAAAGATCGCCACAAAATAGTTAACTTGAAATAGATGTCGGACCTATACGGAGTGTAAAGTCGAGTAATGACTTAATTCAAGTAGTATATGCAATACCACTTTTGCGATCAGTGTAGCGAAGTATTGTATCGATAACGATAGGCTCAATTTCTGAGTGGTATATGCAATACCACTTAGCGATAGCAATGATAAGCCGTTTGGTGACTTGCAATAGAATGCATCGAGACGATTGTGTCGATTACGATAGGTTTGTCCTCAACGGACGGAGTAGTACCGAGACTCGAATGAGAATGACTCGATAGGAGTCGATGCAAGTATACTTCGATGAATTGAGTTGAACGATTATGCTCGCAGTCGTATCTATGGATGATACGTCGGACGAGAATTCGTTGAGTGTAAGCCGATCGATAGGCTGAGCATAGCGAAGGAATGTTGCGTTGAGAAAATAGTTGACTCGGTCGAATTTGCGTTGAGTTAGTACGAAAACTTGTTCGGAACGAGTTGACTAGGTATGAACTAATCGTGCAAAACGAATTTGAGTTAGTACGATGAGTCGGTAGCACGATTTGGAAGTGCGAGTTAGGAATATGAGAATGGATATATGAATTGTAAATCGTATCTCGGTGATTAGTTACAACAAAATAGATCTTGATGGGTGCAAGACTTGATTCGTATTCGAGTTCGGATGATAACAGTGAACGCAATGAATTGAAGTTTACGGGAAAGAAAGATGTTCAAGTTATGTATATCGACGATGGTATTGAGGCGTATCAAAGATGATATGCAATAACTCTGGGATACTCTGATCGAATGAACGAAAATCATGTTGAGCATTGTTGTTGGATGAATAAGATGCAAGTTAAGTTGATGTCAATTTGGATAATAATGATATAAATGCTTCGGAGGATTTGAGAGTGGATGGATATTACTTGGATGAAAACGAAAATGTCTGGATTGCTTCGTGGATAACCACTACGTTGACGTTCTTGTCTTGTGCGAGCACAACACCAGCCTCGCACATGCATCACGCCGATTAGGATGACTATTCTGCGTGAGCACTGGTATGGTGAATCATGTCCAGCGGGGATGGTCGAACTTACAAGGCGTGACAAATTAGATTTAGACTTGTGGTTTGATGCGAAGGTGAATTTGAGGATTATTGTGATAAGCATAGAGTGTGTCGGATATTGATCGTGGGTAAATAGACTCGTACCCAAGGCGAACAAATATTGCTTGGTTGCGATATTATTAACAGGTAGTACATGAGTGATTCGAATAGTAACGACAAATCAGTTGCGCGGGGGTAGATAAGTTATGGATTGGTAAATTTTATCAGATTGGATAAAGTCCCATAGGAATTGTCGGAAATTGATTTGGCTCCGAGATAGGATATAGCATGGTTCGTAGTAACTATCCCTCGTTGATGATCTTCAATTATCGAGCGTAGTTTCGGGACAGATGACCCTAGAAGACTTGACCTCCAAATCAAGTGAATGTTGAAGTCCCATAGGATGACCCAATGAAGTCGCATAAAAAATTTTGTCGAAGATGAAGGATAATATAGTGCATGTTGAGGATAAGTTTAAGCAATTGAGTATCGTGTTTCAAAATTAGTGAGTGGTCTTCGATTAGATCGATATGGTTCGAAAATTTAATCGATTGAATGATTATGTAAATATACTTGGTTGGTCGATGATCAAATCGATGTTGAGGAACGAACTTAGCATAATGATACGGTAAGGCGATTACAAGAATTCTACAATACGCGAGAGCGACGAATAGTAGAATGGACCTAAGAGTTGTGTCGTAGATCGGTTTGAGTAATGGTTAGGCTATGTGTGTTTGAGCGCACGATCTATGTTACGAAATGAACTAGTCGGGATTGATTCAAAAATTGAGTAAGGAATTCCTATTCGATCAAGAATCGGAGACGGACGTATCGTAAGAGACCTTGGGTCAGAAAGATTGTTGCCTTTGAGTATCATAGACACAAGTTGACCTCTTGTGTCAGAAGAGATTAAGCATGATGTCTGGATAAGTTACCTAGCGGGGGTAGCCTCAGATGCGATGCGTAGATAGTTTCGAGAACGTGAATCGTGTTGGAATAGTTGCGTACGATACATAGTATAAATTGTAGGCGAAGGATGTTTGGACATGTTGGACTTAGTCCATGTTGTTGAGGCCATATGTTATGAACAATTAGATGAAAGACTTGTGTTGTACGAGAGATAGGAAAACGATTTGATAAATAGGAGTTGCAAAGAATTGTTGCGATCAGATGCGCAATGGTTTGACACGATGCATAGACTTGATAGTCCATACAAAACCTACCAAACGAGATATGTGACTTTTGAATCGCATCGTGTGCCGTGACTTAGGTCGGATGATCATGTATGCATCGAATGTGCATATGCGATGGAATTGCGAGAACAAACACTAGAGACCAAGTCTAATCGAAAGTACGAGACGGCTAGTGCTTGAGGATTTAAGTTGAGCCTGTTAGCTTTGTCCTAATATCCTATAACTGAGCTTGGCCGAAATGTATATATTGGTGTGACGCCTAAAATATATGTATGATCCAAAAAATTTGTATAATTCAACGATAGCAGCGCAAGATCGTGAAACGATCTAGAAGAACACTTGGATTAACTGTTGATTTCGGTTCGAAGATGAACCTTATTTTGAGTGGTATATTATGTAATGGCCCACTCCGCACGGTGCATTACGATGAGTCATTGACTCGAAGAGTTACGTTGACCAGATGAAGTATCGATGCGAATCGATGCAAGTGTTACCTTGGCCCAAAGATAAGCATTGAGTTGATTTGAAGCAATAAGTCGAATCGATGCAAAGCATAAGTCCGGTTTGAAACAAAGTATTGACTTCGGTTGATCTGGCATGCAAGCTACGCTTTTACGCTGGACGATAAGAGGTTGGTATTTTACCTTATTCAGTAAAGTGTCCGCAAAACCAAAACTCTCGCCTTATAACAGGCTAAGGGCACGGTAGGCCGAATCAATGAGTGGCTCAACGAAATGGCTAAGTCAGAGGAGTTAGTTATGCAACCAAGTTATGGGATCGAGCCGCATCAGCTCGACGAGAAGACAAGGCGTATTGGCTTAAGGTGGGCGGGTTCTTAACTCTCTCCCTACTCCTTCACGTCTAATAATAATGTATCCATCATATGCGATTGTAGCTATGGAGTTAGTGAGCATGGCTCAAATGATTAAAGTTCTTATTATGTGTCGAACGTTAAGATAGAACATTGAACATTGAACAATTGAGGTGACGTGCATCAAGTGCACGAGTTGCGATAGGATATTGATGCTAGAACATTGAAAGGCAATATCGAGATGTGCATCAAGTGCACGACTCGGAAGAACATTGAACAATAAGGCATAGAACATAAAAATACGGTATCGAGCCGTGCATCGAATGCGCGAATCAAAGGAAGTAGGATATATGTGTCAAGTGTACGCATGTGCACGGGACTCATAATTGATGGCATTGTTACGAAGAGAACATATGGGGCACGGTGCCTTCGAGATGGCAGGGACCTTCGGGTCGATTTATGAGGAATACTAAGTCGGGGCACGTGACAATGGAATAGAGATAGGCGAACTTGTTTGGTTGTATGTAAATCAGAACGCGTTGCTGTAGAAGCATGGAAAAGAACAAAGAAAAGTCCATGCGGCTCCAACAGAAGGATCCTTATGCAGCTCGGAAATCCGATAGAAACTCATGCGGTTCAAAGTCCTCTAGAGCCTCATGCGGCTTAGATAGTTCTATGCGGCTCAGAAAATAGCCACGTGGCCCGAAACAATTCTCTCTTACAGCTGGCCATAGCAATTGTCGCATTCATTTCCCGGACGGCAGTTCTGACAACTGACAGCTCTGACATAAAGTCGCATTAATGGCTCTGGCATGATGGCGTGTTCCTAGGAAAAAGAAGAAAATCTTTTGTAGCTGACATAATCTACCAACTCCAAAGTTCCCTATGCGGCTATAACACCTATGCGGCTGGAACACCTATGAGGCTGCCACCCTTATGCAGCTGTCATCCCCATGCGACTGTCCGCTTCATGCGGCTATCCGCTTCATGCGGTCGTCCGCTTCATGTGGCTGCCCGCTTCATGCGGCTGTCCGCTTCATACGGCCGCCCGCTTCATACAGCTACTACCTTCACGTGACCGCTAGCTTCATGCGACTAGGATCGGGGGGGGCCACCCGTATACGGATCACTTAGAGAACGCGTTCATGCGGCTCTGTCAAGACATCCCACTCATAACAAATTGAGACACGTGGCTGTCTTATCCCCTCGTGGCTATGGCTGCTCGCAAATCCTGACAACCAGATTTGGTGCAATCACCATTATTACTCAAATCAAATCAGATTTGTTGTAATTAAAGCAAATTAAACACGTAGCAGGAGATCCGAGCTTCCAAAGATTCATGACAATTAGCATTAATTGACCATACAGATTTGGCGCAATCAAGAGTCAATGGCCCAGATGTAATGCAATCACAATTAGTGGCCCAGATGATTGGCCGCCGACTTTTCAAGGGACAATCATTGCAAACCCTAATGATCACACCCCAATCCTATAAATAGCAATGTGCCATTCCCTTGCAAAAGATCTTCTATCCCCGATCCAAAATCGAAAAAAATATAGCAAGGTGCCATTCCCTTGCGAAAGAGATCCTCTCCACCTGGCTGGACACATAAAGAGACAAAGACACGCACATAAGAGTCTTTCCATCTTGAGAGCAGTTCTTCGCCGGAGCCAAAGCTACGTCTGATCGTCCAAGGAGTAAGGCAGAGCGGCCGTCGCTTTCCCGAGCCTCTATCGTCACGCCCCAGAATCAAAAATAAACAATCGTACTTAGACTGCTGTACCTAGGTTTTCGTCCCTAGGCTTTCTTTGTACGAGCGAGTTTGTATTGTGAGTTTAAGTTCAGTCCTCCTATATAATTGTTCTGTACTTTTACAATTAATGGCAAACACGATGGCGACTCTGCTGGGGACTAACTTCTCCACGGCTGAGGAGTTGGTGATGCAATCAGACGTAGCCAAACTTGGCTCCACTCAATAAATGCCGGTCGTCCGATTCGACCAATAGGCGTTTGAAGAAATGCTCTCCGACGGAAGCGCTTGCCCGGTCCAACGGCGAGCCCACACGAAGAAGGCCAGCAGGGAGTGGAGACCCAAGAATTTCGCTCCTCCCTAAGCTCTCGAAGAAGTACTCTCTGTTGTCCGAGACAGCGAAGAAGTCTCGCTTGCGGCCCTACTTCAGACCACAGAGGACTCTGCTGTCCCCAAGTCCGGCAGAAGAAAATACTATGATACTGGACTTGTAGGGGCAAAGAAGAACTCTATGCAATTCAAGCCGCATGAGGGCGCCAACCGCATGGGGAAAGCTCATGCGGCCGCAACTGTCAACCGTATGAAGAAAACTCATGCGGCCACAAGAGTCAGCCGCATGCAGACAGCCTGCACGGCCATGACATCTAGCCGCATACAGAAAGTTCGTGCGGCCACAAAGGATAGCCGTATGCCGACAGCCTGCACGGCCACGACTCCTAGCCGTATACAAAAAGGTCATGCGGCCACGCATACCAGCCGCATGCAGACAGCCTGTACGGCCACCGATCCTAGCCGTATACAGAAAGCTCATGCGGCTACAAAGGATAGCCGCATGCAGACAGCCTGCACGGCCACGTATACCCGCCGTATACAGACAGCCTGCACGACAACCTATCCTAATCGCATACCATCTACTCCACGCGGCTCGCGGTCAGTCTTTGACCGCCCCTCATACGGTCCATACCATGAAGGCTCTCTGGAGCAGATGCCAGACTTTGTTGTGACCAGCTTGGACTCTTCCTACTACGCACTCTCAGGTGCTAAGAAGAAGAAGTCTCGGGCAGCGCGGGCTCGACGAGCTCAGTCGGCTGTTCCAACTTCTGACTACCAGGGCGTCCCGATGACTATTACTCGGGCCCCTGATGGAAAGTTGTACAGAACTACCCGTGTCCAGCCCCCGATGGCCAACGAACGAGATAGTTATCAAGAATCTCCTAACAAGGATCGGGGGCGAGTACTCACGCTACCCCTACATCAAGGAGCAGGCAGGAGGCCGACGCACTCATCAGCCCACAATGCAGGTGACCCGCGCAACGTGATTCTTCACAAGCGCAAAAAAAGAGACGAAGATTTGACGTACAAAGAGTCATGTCAAGGACATCAATGCACCCAAGTCATAGTCAACTGTGGCTGCAACAAAGCAGCATCACAAAAAGATCGACGGTCCGTCTTCCAAAGGCTGCAACACCCAAACTCAGAAGACGAAGCGCTTCTCGTTGCCTCTTACAATTCTGCTCTAAAGATTCCTGGCAGCGGAAGAGGGAAGAAAACAAATGTCTCTAGCCCAAAAATTTCAACCGGCGTAACCAAGAAAATTTCTTCTAAACGGTTGTCTACCACCGTTGCAGGTGGAGTTTACCAAGGTACCCGCTCAAAAATAAAATCTGCCACACTAGGAGATTCGTCCACATCTATGGGAGACACTGAAGCCGGGGGTAGCATTTCTCCAAATATCCACAACAACTCGGTGTTCCAAGAAGATAGTCCGGAGGAAATGGTTCACCCAACAGATGCAGCAGATCCCGACGTCCCCGAGGACGTCCCCAATTTCCAAGACGAGGCAAACTCTGAAGCTGGGGGTACTACTTTTTCTGAGTCAGAACCAGAGGAAAACATTCCCACATACCCGGACGACTTTTCTGCACAAGGGTATGACTCAGAGGGCACGGCCTCTACCGTTCCTTCCATCTCTCCTCATGTGAGGATGGTATTCATGACAGACAGCAACCAAAAAAGTTCCACTGATCGCCAATGCATCGACACTCTGGAGGCCATACTACATGCTTTGGTCAAGTCTATGGACGAGATCAAAGCGGCCCTTCCAACTCTGCAAGGAAGAACGTCTGGCCAAACAAGCTTGGGTCCCGCGGTCAATGCGGACTCGAACTCAGCTGCACCAAACTCATGCGATAGTCCTCCTGAAATATTAGTTCCTACCACTGCAGACGAGGCCAGGGAGTCAAAAAGCGAGGTCCAGGAGCTTCGGGCCATGTTCCATGCCCGAGAAAACTGCCAAGACCTCAGGATACGACAACCGTATCCCACTGCATGGAGAGATGTTCCCTTCCCACCAAAATATAAACCATTCCACATCAATCCATATGATGGGAAGACATCTGCAAGCAGGTACATCACCTACTTCGAAGTCACAACCGACCATCTGCCTCATGACGACGCCATCCTTACGCGGTTGTTCATCGGAGCCTTGGAAGGGGTCGCCTTCGACTGGTACCGCAACTTGCCGGACATTTGCATCCACTCCTTCACCAGCTTCAAACGCATGTTCCTAGAGAGGTTCTATGAAATGGGACAAGACGTGACAATGTCCACTCTCATGGACATTGTTCAGGAAGAAACGGAGCTAACAAGAAATTATATCGAGCGGTTTTGCCCAACCGCGATGAAGCTGCCCTCTGGCAACCCTGATTCCTCTTTGATTAAAATTTGCCAAAAGAGACTGCTTCCCACAATCAGCCTCTGGATGGGCGAAAGTCAGTTCAAGGATTGGAAGACGTTCATCATCAGTGCCACTAGCGCAGAAGACAAGGTGAAGAAAGCTCGCCAACTGGGATTGCACATCTCGGAAGGGGAAGACATGGGCAAATCCCCTAACGTCAACAACAACAACGATGGTAATTCCTTCAGCAACCGAGACAACAAGGGCAAGCAGGCTATGGTGACCGATACAGCCCCAAAGCTCGAATCAACGCCGGCGAAAAAGCGGTGGCCTCAGATGACCTACTTCTTCGAGGATAGCCATATTAAACCCATCTTAGACATGCTCATCCAAGGAGAACGAATTCAGCTCCCTTCTCCCAAGCATGAGCCTGGTCCTGCAGATATGGACAGCCCCAAGTACTGCCATTACCATCGCTATGTTCACCATGCTACAGAAGACTGCTGTCAACTGAAGCGATACATCCAACATCTCATCGATTCTAAGGCCCTGGCCATTGATTTCGAAGAGGTGACCGTTGCAGCCAATATGGTGTCAGTATAATTTGGTAACTTCCCTACGACAAGGACTCAAGACGGAGTAGTACCTGTCCTCCGAACAAGGATGGAAGTCGGTAACCTTCCACCTCCCCGAGACCAAGCTGCTGGTCTGGTACCCCTTACCACATCACGAGGGGAGATCATATGGGTCCATCCAGATTTGGTACCCGAGGTGACTCAGTCCGCGTCTCCCTCCACCAGCAAGAAAAAGAATGGAAAAGTTAAATCATGTCGCACAATCTCGGAAGAGGTCGAAGAAGCTACTGCTGTTGTTACCCGCTCCGACGCACAAACCCAACCTCCACCGTGTAACTCGACTGAAGACCAGCAGCCGACAGCCGCTGATGCTCCAGGACCTCCGCAGCCTTCGACGACCGACAAACCTAGGCCGAAGGAGACTCGCTTCGACAAACCACTCCGAAAAGAGATGCCTCATGGGCTAGAGAGGCCATACAACTTTGACATCCTGGCACAATTGGCCAACACACCGGCCAAATTGTCGCTATATGAGCTCCTTAGACTTTCTAAGGATGTCCGCGTTGCATTAAGCGAAGCACTCCAGAATACCGACGCATACCTGGCTCAGTCCAATCTCACTGGGGAGGACTCGACGGCAGACCTCCAGGACAGCGCTTGCACAGGGTCAATGCCAAATATTGTCTTCACTCCGAAGGATATGCTTATCAAAACTAACCTGCACGATCGCCCTCTCTATAATACTGGGTACATTGGCGATATCAAGGTCGATCGGATGCATATTGACCCCGGGTCCTCCATAAGCATCATTCCGAAAAGCCTACTACACCATCTATGCATCCCGATGCATCGTCTGATGCCGACAAGCATTGCCATCAGCGGTTTCAATTTGGACAGGAGCTACCCGATCGGGAAGATTCGCCTAAAGTGCCAAATCGACGACCTACAGTCAGAAGTAACCTGTTATGTCATAGATGCGGACACCTCCTACAACATTCTCTTGGGATGCCCTTGGATACACGATTATATGATCGTGCCTTCCACACTGCACCAGTGCTTCAAGTATGTCGACAAGCACGGCTTCGTAAGAACAGAGTTTGCCGACATCGATCCCTTTAAAGGGATCGAATCCTACTACTCAGACTCATGCTTGTACGAGATGTCGAAAAAGCATCTTGTCGGAGGAGATATTCAAGCTCAAACTGAGGCAACATCTGGATCAGAAAAACCTCTGACGATCTACCTCCAAGCTCGCAAGCCTGGCATAACTGCGCCCCTTACAGCCACTCTACGTAAGGACGCAATTAGCCTCTCTGCACAGGAGGAACAGATGATAATCCGACTGCCAACGTCTGGCCAAGCGCCAAGACCCACGACAGAGCCACTGACAATCAAGCTATCTAAAACTAGCCGGCCAGAAATAGAGGAGCTCAATCCCTCTATCAAACCGATGACAATTCGTCTTCCCAGAATGAATCGGCAACCGAGCACTAAGCCAGGGACTACTAGCCAGCCAACAACTCCCTGTCCAGTACCGAGCACCAAACTGGGGGTAGCTAGTATGCCAACAACTCTATGTTCTGCTCCACCCATGGAGCCCCTGATAATCAAGTTGCCCAAGTCATCCTCTCAGTCTGCATTTACACAGGGGGTGGCTGAAGAAGAGGCAGAGCTGGCCAAGTATGTGGCTGCTTACACTGATGTTCCATCCGCAGACGATATAATCCCACTGGAAAAGATATCTTATTTCATCAATAAAGGGCTATCTTTGAATTACCTCGAGCTTAATAAGCTTTGTACAATGTATGCTATGGAACATGGTCTAGGCGCTCACCTGCACACACAAGTGACAAATATCTACACCGTAAACCAACTTACTCCAGTGGAAGACGCTTACCGCATAATTGAGGGAGAGGATCACCCAATCATCTTCGGCCGGAAGAATGATCCACGGTCCTTCAAGATAGAAGAAGATGAGCTCGAACCCGACACCGAAAGATTGCCCCTTTATCTGTATAGTCCTCGATCCAAGTACCTTATGCAAAAATAAGGGTATGATCTGGAAACTACACCAGGCTTGAACTACGGTACTGGACGACGATTACCCTTACAATCACTAGTCCCGGCTGGGAAACCACGAGACTACTACAATAAAACCAGATGTGGGCTAGGTTATGTCACGCCTACGACGACACCTGAGAGCTCAAACGAAGAGTGCGACTGGCACTCACACTCAATCGGATCACCCACTTCCGATTCAGATATCAGCATCGGGGAAATGTTCAGGCAAGTCTGGTCCGTCAATATGGCATTTGCCGACGCCTACGAAGAAGATGAAGACATTCCTGAACTTTTTGAGTTAGAGCCGTGGGCACAACAACTAGATGTGCAGTAGAATAAGCGGTTTGAACAAAGGGAGCCTCCCACCGAGGATGAAGTTGTATAAATCGATCTCGGTGATGAGTCCTCTCCAAAGCCCATCTTCTTCAGTAAGAATCTGACCGACGAAGAGCGAGAATCGCTACTACAACTCGTCAGAGAATATATCGACGTGTTCGCCGGGAGCTACGAAGATATGTCGGAACTGAACCCCGAGATTGCACTTCACAAACTCAACATCCGTCCAGACGCAAAACCAGTCAAGCAACAGCAACGTCGGTTCCATCCTGACGTCATGAATGCTATTGAAACCGAGGTAAACAAACTGATAGCCAGCGACTTCATCCGTGAGGAACAGCATCCTGACTGGGTCGCCAACATAGTCCCAGTCCTCAAGAAGAGTGGAAAGATTCGAATCTGCATCGACTTTTACAATCTGAATGAGGCGTGTCCTAAAGATGAGTTCCCTCTTCCTATCACAGACATCATGATCGATAACACCTGCGACTTTGAGCGTATGTCATTCATGGATGGCTTCTCGGGGTACAACCAGATCAAGATGTTTCCTGACGACGAAAAGCATACATCATTCCGAACACCAATAGGCACGTTCTGCTACACAGTCATGCCTTTCGGTTTAAAGAACGCTGGCGCCACATATTAAAGAGCTATGAGCATCATCTTTAGAGACCACTTGCGCAAAACAGTAGAATGCTACGTTGATATCGCCGTCAAAAGCCGCTCTAAGGAAGACCATCTGCATGATCTAAGGACAGTGTTCGACCTGATATGAACGCACAATTTAAAAATGAACCCCACAAAATCCTTCTTGGGCGTATCCAGCGAAAAGTTCTTAGGTTTCATCATTACCTCCCAGGGTATCCACGTAGACCCTGAGAAGACAAAGGCAATCATGGAGATGGGTCCCCCGAGAAATCTCTGTGAACTCCAAGGCCTTAAAGGGAGGCTAGCTTATATCAGGAGGTTCATTTCCAACCTCTTCGGACGATGTCATCCATTCACTCACCTCATGAAGAAGGGCATCTCATTTGTATAGGATGAAGAATGCCAACGTGCCATCGACAGCATCAAAAAATATCTGACGAACCCTCCAGTTCTGGTAGTCCCGATTGCTGGAAGACCATTCTTGCTCTATGTACGAGCGATGGAACATCTCTCGGTGCTCTGCTAGCACAAAACAATGAGGCAGGCCATGAACAAGCTATATATTATCTCAGCCGAATGATGATGGGGCCGGAACATCGATACACTGCCGTAGAGAAAGAGTGTCTAGCTCTGGTTTTCGCTATTCAGAAGACGCGATACTACGTCACAGGACAAACCATCTACGTCATATCAAGAGTCAACCCCCTTAGGGTCCTCATGACTAAGCCAGGTGCACTCAGCTCTCGCCTCGCTACCTGGGCGATATTACTGTCCCCCTACCACATGATCTTCGTCCCACAAAAGGCTGTTAAAGGTCAAGCCCTGGCAGACTTTTTAGCAGCTCATCCAGGTTCGGAGTCAACCAAAATAGACGAAGAGATCCCAGATGAGGTCACTAATTCGAATATGGCCTCCCACGATACCATATGGCGAATGTTCTTCGACGGCGCTTCTAGAACCGGGCCCAAGGGCAACATCGTCGCTGGAGTCGGAGTAGTGCTGATTTCTCCCACCGGGTTGGTAATCAATCGAGCTTATTCTCTTACGGAGCCCTGTTCAAACAATGTGGCCGAATACAATACTTTGGTCATGGGCCTCCGACTTACAAAAGAGTTGGAGGTAGAACACCTTGAAGCATACGGCGATTTTCAGTTAATCGCCAATCAGATTCGGGGTTCATATGAGGTTCGCCATGAGGACATGATCCCCTACCACCAAATAGCGATCGACATCATCTCGTCCCTGGAGGGGTTCTTCATAGAGCATGTTCTCAGGCTCCAAAACATTAAACCGATGCCCTAGCAGGTCTTGCCGCTTCCTTAGCAGTTTCGAATCAAGCTCATCATCTGGTTGACATTATTGGCCGCGAGTTGGCCTGTCCCAGAAATAATGTGCAGTGTGCCGAGAGTTACTCCGCTCTGACAGACGATAAAATACCAGACTGGAGACAATCGTTCATTGACTTCGTAGTCTACGACATCCTGCCGGAGAATATGAAGGAAGCCACTTCTATTAGAAGACGTTCCCTCAGATTCTTCTACGATACAGAGACGAAAATGCTATATCGACGATCATACGATGGATTACTGCTTCGATGCCTGTCAAATACAGAAGCCAAAGAAGCCATACGTAAAGCTCACGATGGCATCTATGGGGCCCATCAGCCTGGCCCGGAACTACAAGATCGCCTTCGCCGAATAGGTTACTACTGGCCCACGATGGTTGCAGACGTTATAGACTATGCACGAAAATGCAAAGCCTGTCAAGTCCACGCAAATTTTATCCACCAGCCATCCGAGTTTCTACACCCGACGGTGGCATCCTGGCCTTTTGAAGCATGGGGAATGGACATCATCGGTCCGATCACTCCGCCTTCGTCCCGAGGACATCGCTTCATACTTGCAATCACAGATTACTTCTCCAAATGGGTGGAGGCTGTTCCACTGGCAGAAGTGAAGACCTCAAACGTGATCAGCTTTCTCAAGCATCACGTCATCTACCGCTTTGGACTGCCCCGAAGGATCATCCATGATAATGGTCCGTAGTTCGCAAGCCACGCCTTCTATCGGTTTTGCGACAAGCATCATCCATAATATTGCTTCAACACCATACAATCCAGCGGCTAATGGTCTGGCTGAAGTATTCAACAAAATAATCATCAAGCTTCTCAAGAAGTTTGTGTCATCAAACAAATATGACTGGAATGAAAGGCTCGGTGAATGCTTGTGGGCGTACCGTACCACCGTACAGACCGCCACCGAAAACACACCATTCTCTCTAGTATATGGAAGTGAGGCAGTTCTTCTATTGGAGACTCAAATCCCCTCACTTCGCGTCGCCCTCACCTACGACTGACGACATATGATAATCACCATCGTCGACTACAAGAGTTGGAGGCCCTAGATGAGAAGCGCATGTTAGCTCAACAATGAATCGAGCTATACCAGGCACGTATCTCCGGAGCCTTCAACAAGAAGGTTAAAACCAGAACATTCCAAGTGGGCGACCTCGTTCTGGCAGTTCGGAGGTCGATGGTTATGACTCATAAAATCGTCGGCAAGTTCCAGCCAAAGTGGGAAGGCTCATTCATCATTGATGCTGTATTCTCCAATGGAGCTTACCGCCTCGTAAAACAAAGCGGAGACTTGCTTATGTTGCCCATCAACGGCAAGTTCCTAAAGAAGTATTACGTCTGAAATGACATCTTCCAGGATAATGAGTCACGTACCCGCTGGTACCGCTGAACTCACATCCCGACTACATATTGCCAAGATGACGAGTTATGTACCTGCTGGTACCGCTGAACTCATATTCCGACTACATATTGCCAATATGACGAGTCATGTACCCTCTCGTACCGCTGAACTCACATCCCTGAAACAAATTCTCCAAGATGACGAGTCATGTACCTGCTGGTACCGCTGAACTCACATCCTGCCTACAAATTGCCAAGATGACGAGTCATGTAGTTTCTCGTACCGCTGAACTCATATCCCGATTACAAATCTTCCAGAAGGACGAGTCATATACTCTCTCGTACCGCTGAACTCACATCCCTGAAACAGATTCTCCAAGATGACGAGTCACGTACCCGCTGGTACCGCTGAACTCACATCCCGACTACATATTGCCAAGATAACGAGTCATGTATTTCCTCGTACCACTGAACTCAAATCCCTACTACAAATCTTCCAGAAGGACGAGTCATGTACTCTTTCGTACCGCTGAACTCACATCCCTACTACAAATCTTCCATAATGACGAGTCGTGTACCCGCAGGTACCGCTGAACCTACACTCTGGTCACTACAGATAAATCTATATCGCCTCTCCTAGGTAGTAAGTCACGTATGATCATACCTCTGAACTTTTCTCCTAAAAGAGCTTCCTCCTTATGATCTAATACCCGCACTTTCAGTGCACAAAAGGGGTAACAGATCTACAGATTTTTCGAAACAACCACGTCGATGTTACCTCTGAGTTGTTTCCCTTCCATCAAAAACAAACCGCCCCTCACATAGAACCCCCATGTCCTCATTACCTCTGAGTTGTTCTATATTCCCTTCATGGAGCCCACTCCTGCCATGTCCTCATTACCTCTGAGTGGGAAGGCTCCAACGAAGAAACCCTCATATTTGCCATGTCCTTATTACCTCTGAGTAAGTATGTTGGTTCTCTCTCAACTTATTATCCGTATCCAGAACCAGGATACGCCAAGGATAATAGGTCCATAAAAAATCTCTCATTAAGGCAATTACTACAAAACAAAGAATAGAGCGAATGTATTCCGGTCATTCAAAAGCGGTTACTTTTACATGACTATATCTCATGAACAAGTTGGAAAAGTCCTCTATCATTTCATTCAGACCAAAAAGAAAAAAGATTGCAATAATGTCCAAAAGAAGCAAAACACAAACTGTGGCCAAAGACAGACAGAAATATCAAGACAAAAGACGGACAGTTGTGAGAGCCCACGAATCCTAGTTACGGGGGCGCATATACCAATTCCTCAACCATTTTGCATATGAAGGATGTACTTGAGCAAAATCTTCGTCCGAAGTAGGAAGGTCAGAACTCCCAGTATTATCGCCGTCAGACTGGGGCTCTTCCTTTACAGCAATGGGCGCTAGCTCTTCTTTCTGTTCCTCCGTTCTTGGTATTACCTCCTCCTTAACAAGCGATGACTCTTGTTTGAAAGGGGGCAGCAGCTCTTCCTTCACAATGATCTCAGCCTTCGGCAGGGTTGCTGCGAGAATCAAAGATAAAAAAGAAACAAAGTTAAAAGATGATCAGGGCCTTATGCGGCACAGTCCAAAAAGGGGCTTATGCGGTCCTGTTTGAGAGGAACTCATGCAGCTCTGTTCGAAGGGTCATCAGGCGATTCAGTTTGTGAAGCGTCTGGGCGGTAACTAGATAACTCCCATGCGGCTCGGACATGGGGTATACCCCCATGCGGCTCGGACATGGGACGTATTTGCGGCCCATACAACTCGAACAGATCATTAAAGGCTTGAGCATAAAGCATGCAACAGAGCCGTCTTTAGTAGGGTTTCGAAGTGTACGATCTTCTTAGATCCTTACCAGCAATGGGGGGGTGAACGTCGGGGTGAACTTCAGGCACCGTCGTTGACGAAGAAGCCACTCCCTTACCCTTCACCGCAGCCGCAGCCTTGGAAGCTTTGGGGGCCATTGTCAGTCGACGAGCGGAGAAGAAAGATGAAGACAGAAATCTAGGGCAAGAAGAGTAGAGAAAGTAAAGAATTCTCTCCGTCCTAACACGCTCCTATTTATAGACAGAAGGAAGGGGGCTCACGAACCAGCGGACGCTTCGATCCGCGTGCAGTATAAAAGAACGAACCGACTCTTCGGACATCGAGGCAATCTGGTCATTTAAAAGCCAACTCTTGGGATCCTGCCCCAAAAGGCGGCTTCAAATTTGATGACAAATCAAAGGCAATCAATACAAATAAAAGATTTGCACACGTAGCAGGGAGTCTATGCGGCCAGACAACCCATGCGGCTAGACAGTCTATGCGGCCATAAACGACCAATACGGCTAAGAAGTCCTCGCGGCTAGAAACACCCTATGCAGCCAGAAGAGCTTATGTATAGCCATGCTTCTTATTCAAAGTATTTCAATTTTGCAAATTGAAAACTTTGAAGGGGGTCTTGCAGAAGCATGGAAAAAAACAAAAAAAAGTCCATGCGGCTCCAACAGAAGGATCCTTATGCGGCTCGGAAATCCGATAGAAACTCATGCGGTTCAAAGTCCTCTAGAGCCTCATGCGGCTCGAATAGTTCTATGCGGCTCAAAAAATAGCCACGTGGCCCGAAATAATTCTCTCTTACAGCTGGCCATAGCAATTGCCGCATTCAATTCCCGGACGGCAGTTCTGACAACTGACAGCTCTGACATAAAGTCGTATTAATGGCTCTGGCATGATGGCGTGTTCCTAGGGAAAAGGAGAAAATCTTTTGTAGCTGACATAATCCACCAACTCCAAAGTTTCTTATGCGGCTATAACACCTATGCGACTGCAACACCTATGAGGCTGCCACCCTTATGCAGCTGTCATCCCCATGCGGCTTCCCGCTTCATTCGGCTGTCCGCTTCATGCGACCGTCCGCTTCATACGGCTGCCCGCTTCATGCGGTTGTCCGCTTCATGCGGCCGCCCACTTCATGTGGCTACTACCTTCACGTGACCGCTAGCTTCATGCGGCTAGGATCGTGGGGGGCCCACCCGTATGTGGATCACTTAGAGAACGCGTTCATGCGGCTCCGTCAAGACATCCCACTTATAACAAGTTGAGACATATGGCTGTCTTATCCCCTCGTAGCTATGGCTGCTTGCAAATCCAGACAACCAGATTTAGTACAATCACCATTATTACTCAAATCAAATCAGATTTGTTGTAATTAAAGCAAATTGAACACGTGGCAGGAGATCCGAGCTTTCAAAGATTCATGACAATTAGCATTAATTGACCATACAGATTTGGCGCAATCAAGAGTCAATGGCCCAGATGTAATACAATCACAATTAATGGCCCAGATGATTGGCCGCCGACTTTTTAAGGGACAATCATTGCAAGCCCTAATGATCACACCCCAATCCTGTAAATAGCAAGGTGCCATTCACTTGCAAAAGATCTTCGATCCCCGATCCAAAACCGAAAAAAATATATAGCAAGGTGCCATTCCCTTGCGAAAGAGATCCTCTCCACTTGGCTGGACACACAAAGAGACAAAGGCGCACACAGAAGAGTCTTCCCATCTTGAGAGCAGTTCTTCACCGGAGCCAAAGCTATGTCTGATCGTCCAAGGAGTAAGGCAGAGCGGCCGTCGCTTTCCCGAGCCTCCATCGTCACCCCCAGAATCAAAAATAAATAATCGTACTTAGACTACTGTACCTAGGTTTTCGTTCCTAGGCTTTCTTTGTACGAGCGAGTTTGTATTGTGAGTTTAAGTTCAGTCCTCCTATATAATTGTTCTGTACTTTTACAATCAATGGCAAACAATTGCATATGGTAAATGGACTTGGATATATGGCCCATGCACGGGCGTGCTTCCCTCGAACGTAGGATCGCCGGGGCGCCGGGACCTTTCGACCGCGGAGGGAATTAAGGGATATTGGTGGTGCACTTTATTCAGATGGGTTACGCCCTCCTATTAATGTGATAAGCGACAATATCAGTAAGTTTGGGATCCTTTGAGTAGTGGGCTAGCAACTCGTGCCTAAGCGATCGCCAGCTTACAAGTTAAGGTGCCAGTCCATTATGGCACGAAAAGTCGTGACCTTCATATAGATAGTCACGGTAGGCTAAGACTAGTATTGGGTACAGGCGCAGAGCCTGCCACCCTTATGCTTACGTTAGGTTCAATTGGTTGGCTGCTTGAATTGTATGATTGGTTATGTAAAGTTCTAACCATTGCAGGCTCAGCAAAATAGGACGGAGATGGGAACGATCACTATGTTTATGTTCATATTATGTCTAACTGTATCTGCTGCAGAGACACGATACTGGACACATTTATATTAAGTCGCTATGCTTGAATATTGCCATAAAACAAATCCTAAGGCTAAATAAAAAGATCACCAATTAAGATGCATGCTTCACTAAATGTACTTAGTGTTGGTTGGGTGCGAATGGGTCTTGATCAATGCAACGAGGGCAAAAGCACTAATCCTCCGCTAGTTTGCTTGCAGGTTCAGGTTATGATCGGCTCAGGGCGAGGATTCATTTGGACGCGCTGAGGCATAGAGTCCTTAGCGTATCGAGGCGAGCTACCGCGTTGGCGTTCGGACTTGCAACATGAAGATGTTCGGCCAAAGACTACTTGTTGGCTATATGGAGGCATAATGTATGGAATAATGTGATCGTTTGTGAGCTAGAGAGATCATGAGCATTGTAGCCAGTTGGCATATTCAGTTGGACAATTCAGTACCCTTGTAACCTCAGTTCAATTATCAATAAAAGAGATTTATATTATATACTCTGTTTTCTTTCGCTGCTTATGCTATCAATTTGAGATAAACTTACGTGAACATGTTATCTTGTCTTGTACGAGCGCAACCCCAGGCTCGTACGGTATTACGCCACAGCGAGAATGATGATTCGGGTAAAATCTAGCGAGAACGAGCGATTTCTCGGGTCGGGGCGTGACACACGACACAGACTGAAGTTGTGGCATAATTTCTTGATGTGTTCCCAAACGAGTTGCCAGGGGTACCGTCGGATCGAGAGATATAATTCAACATCAACACCTTTCTGGACACTTGACCGATATCCAAAGCACCATATCGAATGGTATCGGCAAAGATGAAGGAACTGAAAGCACAACTACAAGAGTCGCTAGATCGCAGATATATTTGCCCTAGTGTCTCCCCGTGGGGTGCTCCAATGTTGTTGGTAAGGAATAAGGATGGATCGATGCGGCTGTGCATCGACTATCGAGAACTTAATAAAGCCACGGTATGAAAGAAGTGTCCATTGCCAAGGATAGATGATTTGTTTAACCAGTTGCAAGGGACGACTGATGGAACTGGAGATTCCCAGGACCCTTTCTTTGGTGTGCGTATTGATCGATAGAAAGTTAAAAAGATCTAATACGTGTTCTAACCCTTCATAGGCGAAAACTGTTGGCCCAATGATTGTATCATGTTTTTGAATATGGTTAATCTGTTAAGTTTAACATTTCATTATCACTAATCTTCATACCATCACTATAGCATTTCTACTTCTACTTATATATGTGGTGATATGTGCCTATTGTTTTACATATTAGTGATACTAGTTTTCATTATGGTATCACTAATATTTATGCTATCACTATTGTAAGCATTGTCCTAATATGCCTTAAACTTGATACATTGTATATTGCTTTGTTCGTCTTACATGTACTTGCAGAAAAAATAATAAACAAGATCAAACATGGACATATGCAAGAAAAAATCAAGATGGGCCAAAGACGATGGTCTTCCACAAGATTTTTCTGAACCACCTGACGAAATCTCCGGAGCCACGCACTCGGGGGTTCCGCTGACCGTCAAGGAAGAAGCTGCCGTCAAGGAAGAAGCCAACATCTATCAAGGAAAGAAGCCAAGCCAAGCCATCATCATTTCATGACTCTGCAGAAGTCTGCTCCTACTACAGTATATTTGGAGTCTGTAATGAGTCTTAGGAATTATTGTAAACACAAGAAATAGATGGCAAAATCGAAAGCTAGGGTAGATAATAACCTAGGACAATCTTCGGAATCCTGGCGGATAATCCGGCGGATCTCCACGAAAATCCGACGGAAGAGCCGAATGGTCTCACAGAATACCTTCTGTGAGTGTTCGGATTATCCGGCAGAAAACCGCAGAATTCCGACAGATTTTCTGCCATATGACCGTTTGCATTCCAACGGTCGGATTTTACGAATGATTGATCCTAATGGCTCTATTTATAGCCGTTGGACTATCCAGGCGGATGATCCGACAGATTTTTGCGGACATCCGACGGATGATCCGTCAGCTTGATAAAGTTACATTATTGCACCTTTCTTTGCTTTGGTTATAAATAGCCTTGAACCCCTTCATTCAAGGTTGATGCTTTGAGCCTAAAAATTTCTAACCCACCAAAGCCTATCCACAAACAACTCTACAAAGCTTTTATTTGCCATCAAAAAATTGTGTTAGAGTTATTGAGTTGAAAAGTAAGATCTTCATCTTGTTGTATAAGGAGATCAAAATCTATTGTGAAAGGTTGAAGTTGGAGAGTCTTCATATCCAAACTCTCGGTTGAAGTTGGAGAGTCTTCGTATCCAAACTCTCGGTTGAAGTCGGAGAGGCCTTCAGATTAAAGCTCTCGTGTAAGAAGTTGGCATGTTCTTTTGATCCAAACTCGTGTGTAACTATTTGCTCAAATAGTAGATTAAATCCGGAGAGAGTTCCGGGACTGGATTGCCTCTAGGGCGGATACCAGGATACATCGGGTATCGGTATTGTTATTGCTTCTTCTCTTGCACTTATATTTTTAAATTGCCCATTAGCTTGTGCTAAGTGCTTGATTAGCTAGCTTGACCCTATTCATCCCCCTCTAGGATTTCTACAATTGGTATCAGAGCAAGGACTCTATTGTTAGGCTTAACATCCTTAGAGTAGATCCTTGTTATTTTTTCTATGGCATCGTATTCCTCCTCCTCCGATAAAGAGGGTTTTACTTCTAGTAACATAGACAATTATGTTTTTTCTAAATACAAAAAATGCTCTAAGTGGAAAGCCATGGCTAAATAATCCTTAGAGATTCTTGACAACCTTTATTCCACAAATGAAGAACTTTCTGAAAAGGTTATTCATTTAGAAGAAGCAAATGAGTTTTTGAGAAATGAAAACAATGACTTGTTATCTAGACTTGATTCTCAAAACTCATCATGTATTTTTTTAAAGAGTTTGAATGAGGCTTTAATCTTGAAAATTAAATCTCTTTCATCATCCGTAGAATATCTCAAGAGTCAAACACATGAGTTATCCCATTTGCATGACTCTTCTATTGATGCTTTAAAGACACAAATGATGCTTTTATCTCTAAAATTGTTTTATTTGAAAAAGAGAATGATACTTTAAATGCTAAATTTGATTCTCTTACTTGCATGTATGATGATTTGTTATTAGAATATAATATTCTTAAAACCAAATCTTCTCATGCTCACTCTAGAGATATTTATCATTCTAGTATGTCACATGTTCATAACCATGCTCATTCTGATACATATGCACACACTAGCATTAGGTGCTTCTATTGCTCTCGTATTGGACACATAAGTATTACATGCCCTATTCGTAGGACTTTTACTGCCAATGTTAGAGTAAATGCTATATGGGTCCCTAAAGCTAACAAATGTGGATCCAAGTTTATTTGGATACCAAAGTCTTCGTCTAATATTGTAGGTGGAGCTTCTTCTTTCGGGACATAGCATTGAGGAGCGTGTTGGTGGTTGCAAAGCTCAAAGGTCATCTTTCAAGCAATTGCACCAACACAAGCGTGGCCAATAGAGCCACTTTGGTAACATGCTAATCGTTTC
Source organism: Iris pallida (assembly GCA_029216955.1). NCBI lineage: Eukaryota > Viridiplantae > Streptophyta > Magnoliopsida > Asparagales > Iridaceae > Iris > Iris pallida. Next base: position 12,389,335 of record JANAVB010007199.1, on the reverse strand, counting down.
TCTTTAAATTATTTATATTTGTAGAATCTAGCATGTTTTTCTTGATGTCTTGCTACTAGCTCACATTTATATCCTTCAGTTGCCTTCTATATAAATCAATATGAGATACAATACTAGCATGCTTAGTTAATTTTCTTATTAATTCTTTTATCTAGCATGACTAGTTACTCAGCTTAAATGATTTGTTCACACTATGTAGTTTGCACTCATTTTCTATTAAGTGTGACACATTTGATTTATGCATGCTGGTTATTCTTAATCTCTATATTATGAAGCATGCATATCACTCTAGTCCATAGGAGCTTGATTTTGATTTGAGTTAATATGATTTTAACTCTCCGTCTCTAAAGTTTTTGAGGATAGTTACTTCTTACCGATTTTTCCTTAATATGTAATATTTACTTTAAATCGGTATTTGTGAATATATATGTTTAGCACAAGCTTCTTATCACTTGACAAGTATACACTTATACTTCTATTTTAACCTTGTGCTTACATAATATATTTATTATTGCCTCTCATACTTTATCTTGATTATCTTCTTGAGAATCAATTATGTCTTTGCCTAATGAAGTTTATTTATACATATTTTTGAATTTGTAATAGTTTTTTAAATATTCATTAAGGATACATGACTATATACATCAAATTTCCATCTACATATAGTTCATGTATCTCTTATATTGATATCTATTTTTATATAAATACCTTTATGTAGGCATATGAGTTAAGCTAAAATTTTATATTAACTTGAAGAGTATTTTTTCATACTTGTTAACTTTCAAACTTGTGCTTAACTCATACTCTAGCTATTGATTCTTTTGATCAAATTTGTGTATCTTTTTTTGAATCAATAAGCTTCTTCCTTAAAGCTTTCTTTTAAGGATGTCTTTTTAGCTTTTTAGTTGACTTTATGGTCTCTTGATTCTTGAATCTTCTCATGTATGCCTATTTATATATATAGTTTTAACTATGTGATTTCTAACTTTTTATATGTATTTATTTTATACCTTTAAGTTGGGATGTTGAGAGAAATCTTTATTAGTGTCTTGTTCATTACTGTTTATGAAAGTTCTTTTAAGGATCACATGTTTTTGTGCCTTACCTTGTACGTTGATTTTACTTTTTTAATTAGTGCATATTTTCTAGTCTATATCTTTTCACTTTTCTTTGGTGCACTATGAAAGCTCTTTGAAAATTTGATTTTATAGAGAGACGAAAAATCCGATGGATTTTCGGTATAATCCGGCGGATCATCCGACTGCAAACAACAAGTCTGTGAGCAATAGTTCGGATCATCCGACGGATATCCGCAAAAATTTGACAGATAATCCGATCAATTCCAGCAACTTTGTGAGCACTAAGTTCGGATAATCCGCCGGACTTCCGCTGAAATCCGACGGATAATCCGATTAGCTTTCTTATTTTTAATGTGCTTTCCTTGCTCATTCCTTGGGTTTATGCTTCTTTGGAATTATTGTTTCCCAATGATGTTGTTGTAGCACATGAGAATCCATGTAATTGATACATCATATGTCTTATGTCCTTAGCTACTATGGTTTGAGCTTTTGGTTAGAGATCTTCCACTTCTAGAGAATACTCTTATTTCATAATGGCCATAATATTTTGTATTCTCTAGATCGATCCATTATTTCATTATCTTGGGTTAATCTCTATACTTGGCAAAGAGATTTATTTTACTTGTGTTTACATGAATATCTCTTTTGGCCTATACTTGATAAGAGTCTAATTCTTTTTATTTTGTTTTCTTATACTCTTATCCTTGCTTAATAAAGAGTCTACAAATCATTTGATCATTCAAAATGTATTATACTTATTGATAACTCTTTGCTTAAGCAAGTATTTTTAGTGTTAGTGACTTAAGATTTAATGAGCACATTTATCTTGTTAATGGCTTTCCTCATTAATCTTATTTGGATTATTTAGTTTGCTTATTTGTGATATATTATTAAGCTATATAATTTTGGCTCACTTTCACACATCTAGCTATATTCCTATACTTCAATCTATATATGATATGCTAGTTTACAAAAACAAGATTTGTGATATGCTTGATCTCTAAAACTAGTTTTACAAATTTTTTATTAGATCATGTTTTTCCTTAGAGGTTTGTGATTCCTTGTTTAACTTTCTTCCATACTAGTCATTAGCAAGTCTCTCTTAAATTTCTCTCACTTTTTGAGTCATAATTTTATCGTATTATCATTACATCTCTTTAGATTGAATGTGTGATCATTTTGAGATTGACTCTTTTCTATATTTTTCATTGATATGTAAGATTCTTTATAAATATAGATTTTGAATTTTCTCTTGATGAGATTTATCATTGTATCATATTTATTCTTTTGTTTACTTTATGAATGATCCTAATGATTAAGTAGTCTTAAATTATCTAGTTATGAGATTATCAAGTTAATTTATTACTCTACTTTGACTACTCATGGTTTATCACATATGACCTTTGCTATTTGAACTTTATGGGTTATTAATTTACCATTAGCAAGGTTTGGATTTATCCGTTGTTGGATAAATATGTGGTACAACATACCTAGTCCATGCAAAGTAATAAATTGGTTGATTCTTTCTTGATTAGATAATCATGGACATGATATTTGAGGTTTATTTTTATTTTATTTTTGAGCGATATTTTGACTCTCATCATGATTGTTTTAACTGTCCTCATTCTTTTTCATGATGACATCTTTCTCAAAAGGCTTTTGATTACATGTGTTATATTGGAATATTCTTTTGAATTCTCATCTTTAGTAAGTATTAATTGGTTATCTCTTCTTGACTAAAGATGACATTATTCATTTTATGACGATTTTATAGCCTTATATGCATTGAGCAAGGGGGAGAAATCCATAGTTGATTTACCCCTAGATTTTGATGCTATAAGTGCTTTGAAACTAGTTACGCATATTTTGAGGGGGAGCAAATAAATTATTTTAATTCATCTATACCTTCTAATATATCGTATACATAGTTTATCATGGACCCATATTTTCTTCATTTTTATATCTTATTGATTGAGGTCATGATATTTTTATTTTGAAGGGTTTATGAGAGTGTATGTGATTGTCCTTATTATCTTATCTCTCTCTTTCATATGGGTTAAATATGTCATCTTGCTAGTATTAACTTTCAGATCTTATCTTGATGAATATTATGCTTTCATTGATTTGGCTTTTCTTTCATGCTTAATTGATTTGGCTTTCCTTGTTGAGGACTTATCCAAAATTCATGATTTTTATCAACTTTGGTAGTACTTTGAGGGGGAGCATTCAAGTCGATTGAATTTCACTTTCTCAAGTATTTTTCTCCTTTACCTTCAAGTTTATCTAAAGGGTATTCATATAGCATGATAAGGTAATTGAGTTCAAATGCATGAACTTGGATAAGCATATAGATCTTGCAAATAATGAGATTACTTTATATCATTACATTGATCATTCTTTTATTTTGTTCCACTATTTATTTGTGGACAATTATGATTATTAATGGTTTCTTTGATCAATGTTTCAAGTTTACATCTTTTCAATTGGTATCAAGTTTATTTAATTTTATATCTCAATTGGTATCTATTAGTTGCAATTATCTATTCCTCATGGCTTTTGTTTGAAATCCTTTATTTCATAGCTCTCTTCCAAAACTAGAGCAATATCTCATATCCTAGTGTGTTTTGGATTTATTCCTTGGATTTCAAGTTGGTAAACTACTTATTTCTTGTTTTTCAAATACTTTTAGTTTTACCAACCATATTGTGTTTTGAAAAGCAATTTTCTATTTAGTACTCTACATTTGGTATGTAGTTTTATACACTTGTCTTTACACACTTCTTCTATTATTCCTCAATTAGTATATCTTGATCATGATTGTCTATGCCTTCCTCATGATCTGATTTATGTACTTAAGATTGATTTCTTATCTCTTAGTACGGGGGAGCGTATTTTTGATCATGCCAAAGGGGGAGACGTAATTTTAATTGGGATAGAAGTAGTCTAAGTAGTATGCTTTTAGTGATATATGCTTATGTATGTGATATATTAGTGAGACATACATCTATTGTGTACATACTAAACTTAACATATTTGCCATAATCAAAAAGGGGGAGATTGTTGGCCCAATGATTGTATCATATTTTTGAATATGGTTAATCTGTTAAATTTAATATTTTATTATCACTAATCTTCATACCATCACTATAGCATTTCTACTTCTACTTATATATGTAGTGATATGTGCCTATTGTTTTACATATTAGTGATACTAGTTTTCATTATGGTATCACTAATACTTATGCTATCACTATTGTAAGCATTGTCCTAATATGCCTTAAACTTGATAAATTGTATATTGCTTTGTTCACTTGCAGAAAAAGCAATAAACAAGATCAAACATGGACATATGCAAGAAGAAATCAAAATGGGCCAAAGACGATGGTCTTCCACAAGATTTTTCTGAACCACCTGACGAAATCTTCAGAGCCACGCACTCGGGGGTTCCGCTGACCGTCAAGGAAGAAGCTGTCGTCAAGGAAGAAGCAAACATCTATCAAGGAAAGAAGCCAAGCCAAGCCATCATCATTTCAAGACTCTGCAGAAGCCTGCTCCTACTACAATATATTTGGAGTCTGTAATGAGTCTTAGGAATCATTATAAACACAAGAAATAGATGGCAAAATCGAAATCTAGGGTAGATGATAACCAAGGACAATCTTCGGAATCCTGGTGGATAATCCGGCGGATCTCCGCGAAAATCCGACGGAAGATCCGAAAGGTCTCACAGAATATCTTCTGTGAGTGTTCGGATTATCCGACAGAAAACTGCAAAATTTCGGCAGATTTTCTGCCATATGACCGTTTGCATTCCAACGGTCAAATTTTACGAATGATTGATCCCAACTGCTCTATTTATAGCCGTTGGACTATATAGGCGGATGATCCGACGGATTTTCGCGGACATCCGGTGGATGATCCGTCAGCCAGAGAAAGTTGCATTATTGCACCTTTCTTTGCTTTGGTTATAAATAGCCTTGAACCCCTTCATTCAAGGTTGATGCTTTGAGCCTAAAAATTTCTAAACCACCAAAGCCTATCCACAAACAACTCTACAAAGCTTTCATTTGCCATCCATAAATTGTGTTAGAGTTATTGAGTTGAAAAGTAAGATCTTCATCTTATTGTATAAGGAGATCAAAACCTGTTGTGAAAGGTTGAAGTTGGAGAGTCTTCGTATCCAAGCTCTCGGTTGAAGTTGGAGAGTCTTCGTATCCAAACTCTCGGTTGAAGTCGGAGATGCCTTCGGATTAAAGCTCTCGTGTAAGAAGTTGGCGAGTTCTTCGGATCCAAACTCGTGTGTAACTATTTACTCAAATAGTGGATTAAATTCGGAGAGAGTTCCGGGACTGGATTGCCTCTAGGGAGGATACCAGGATACATCAGGTGTCAGTATTGTTATTGCTTCTTCTCTTGCACTTATATTTCTAAATTGTCCATTAGCTTGTGCTAAGTGCTTGATTAGCTAGCTTGACCCTATTCACCCCCCCTCTAGGATTCCTACAGAAACTAGGGTTCACGAATTGTACCTGCGGTGGGAAAGGAGACAAGTAATTCCTGACAATCTCGAACGGACGACCTCAAGATCTTCTGCACGTATTCCTTCCTCGAGTTGGACGTCGTGTGGGCGATGATCTCCCAACCTTTTCTTCTCCTTGGCAGCCCTCTTTCTCTTATTACATGAATCATGAATTTAGAGAAATTATTTGATTTCTGATCAGTAATCTGGCAGCCAGAGAATAGAGGATATATATAGGCTACTGCAGGGACCATGAGGAGAAATTAGGGTTAGGCCTCCTAACGGATCTGGATATCCCGTGTTCAGCCCGAACATACAATCCAGGCCCATTAACAATAGCTCGGTCCACTAATGAGCTATTGTTGCACTACCTCCCTAATCCCAAATTATGTTTGTGGGCTCTTTTTATTATATGCTCGTTTGGCTCCCCATGTTAAGATATCGTATGTCCGTCGATCAAATTAAGTTACTGACAACCATATTGATTCGACAACTTTTATCCTTAAGTAGTACTGCTCAACTTTATTTGTCATATCGGATATAATCCTCCTGCAGGGTTTACATGACAATCCTTATGAGCTCCTTAAGGGGACATCATAAACCCGATGTATCGGGACATGGATTCCATTTATAATCAACAGCCCATCATACATATAATGTTATTACCCAATTCATAGAGGTTGTTGATCCATAATGAATCTTACTCTTTTATGAGTCAAAGTAATATATACTGCATATACATGTCTGTTATTATATCCGGATTAAGAGCACAAGCATCCATAATAACAGAGGTGTTTGTTCTCTTATGTAGTCAGTACAAAGAGAAAAACCTCAAGTGGTCCTGTTCAATACACACAAAGTGTACGAGTGTAAACTATAGTCAAGATAGACTAATACCAGATTATACTACAACCTTTCCAATAGATTGTCCAAGTCCATCTAGGTTGTGAACTATTTATATACTCCATAGGGAACTGATAATATGATCTTCTGTGTGACAGCACACACCATATTATCTACAATATAGAATATCAGACATTTGCATTAACACTTTCAACAAATAGAATATGCAAACATTTGCCCATATGATTCTCATTCAAAATTTAAGAAAATAAGGTTACTACAAAAGTGATGCTTTTAGTATATAACCCTAACAGCGACGGTATTTTCCAAGAGTGATCTTCGCTCAGGTTAACATCAATTGAAGATCAAGTTCGAGGACGTGCCGTAGTCCACTTTTCGAACTCGATACGGTTACTACGAATTTCTAGTCATGCACTTCGGCTTGACAAACGCTCCTGTCGCTTTCATGGGTCTGATGAACCGGGTGTTCCAACCGTTCGTTGATAAATTTGTCATCGTATTCATCAACGACATTTTCATATATTCAAAAAACAAGGATGAGCACGTGGAGAACTTAAAGACGGTACTACAGACTCTACGTGAACACCAACTTTATGCTAAATTAAGTAAATGTGAGTTCTGGATGAGCAGTATGACGTTTCTTGGGCACGTTATTTCAGCTGAAGGAGTCACGGTAGACCCAAAGAAAATTGAAGCGATAGTTGAATGAAAGCGGCCTACCCCGGCAGGCACTATTCGATGTTTTCTCGGTTTGGCAGGCTAGTACTGAAGATTTATGAAAGATTTTTCCATGATTGCGTTGCCTCTGACTCGCCTCACCCAGAAGGGAGTCGCATTCGAGTGAAACGACGACTGTGATTCTAGCTTTAAAGAGTTAAAGAAATGGCTCGTCTCAGCTCCAATCCTTGCACTTTCGTATGGACCAGAAGGATTTCAAACATTTAAAGATGCCTCTCAAACTGGCTTAGGATGCATGCTTATTCAAAGGGATAATGTGATTTCGTTTGCATCGAGATAATCGAAGCAACACGAGAAGAATAACCATATGTATGATCTTAAGCTGGCGATGATTGTGTTCGCATTGAAGACATGGCGACACTATCTATATGGTGTGGCTTGTAGAATCTATACGGATCATAAAAGACTTAAATATATCTTTACCCAACGGGACTTGAACTTACGGCAGTGGTGTTGGCTCGAACTCATCAAAGACTATGATTTGACTATCGAGTACATGCCGGGTAAGGAAAACGTTGTAGAGGATGCTCTAAGCAGAATGTTTGTAGGATGCCTGGCTATCAACCATGACATACAGCGAGACATGGTAGAAATGGGAATAAAACTCTAAATTCGCTACCGTGAAGCACAATTGGACCAATTTCACCTTGAGTCGAGCTTGCACAATAAGATAAAGACTGCACAGGAGGACGACCCATTCCTGAAGAAGATGCGCGAGCTGATTTCGACAAAAAAGAAGGGCAACTTTGTGGTGGACGAGGGCGGAATGTCGCGGATGAAGGGGAGAATATGCATCCCGAACCATGCCGATCTTAGAAAAGAAATTCTGACGGAGGCCCACTATGCGAAGTACTCGTTGCATCCCGAAAGCACCAAAATGTACAAGGACTTGCGCACGACCTTTTGGTGGCACGACAACTTTTGTATCACAGTGTATGGCCTGTCAACAAGTAAAGGTCGAGCACCAAAGACCAGGTGGGGAACTACATAACCTCGATATTCCAGTATAGAAGTGGAACGACATCTCTGTGGATTTCATCGTGGGCCTTCCGAAGACGTCGCGAAAAATGATACGATTTGGGTCATTGTCGATCGATTGACCAAATCCGCTCATTTTATCGCTATCAAAGCATCATGGAGCGTCGATCGGTTAGCTCAGATCTATATCGATGAGATTGTCCGACTCCATGCGGTGCCTGCCACAATCATTTCTGACAGAGATGGGCAATTCTTGTCACGTTTCTGGACGAGTTTGTAAGCGGTGATGGGCACTAAGCTGAACCTTAGCTCAACGTACCACCCACAAATCAATGGCCAGATAGAAAGGGTGAATCAGATCCGAGAAGATATGTTACGTCTGTGTGCAATAGATTTAAAGAATAGTTGGACACGTACTTGCCGCTTGAGGAGTTTGCATACAACAACAGTTATCAATCAAGCATCCAGATGGCTCCCTATGAGGCACTTTACGGGAGGAAGTGCCGATCGCTGATTTGCTGGGACGAAGTCGGGGAGCGACATGTGCTCATGCCAGAACTAGTCGAACAAGCTGTTGAGCAGGTCCGCATGATTCGAGATAGGCTCCGTGTTGCTTAGAGTCGACTGAAGAGTTATGCAGATACTCGTCGACGACCGTTAGAGTTCTTGACTGGTGACTATGTGTTTCTGAAGGTGACGCCGATGTGGGACGTCATGCAATTTGGGGTAAAGGGCAAATTGAGTACGAAATTCGTAGGCCCCTTCGAGATTCTCGAAAGAGTGGTGACAATTGCTTACCGGATTGTGCTACCTCCTGCCCTGGCTGAAGTGTACGACGTCTTCCACGTCTCCCAACTTTGGAAGTACATGCATAACCCAAGTCATGTGGTTAGCTTCGATCAATTGGAGCTGCGTGCCGATCTATCATACTCGGAGGAGCCCGTACAAATTTTGGACCGTAAAAAAAAGATCTTGCAGTGCCGATCGATGTCCTTATTTTGCGTACTCTGGCGCAACCATTCAGTTGAGGAGTCGACGTGGGAACTAGAGGCAGAAATGAAGGAGACGTACCCTTCACTTTTTGCCGATGAAAGTCAGACCTTATTCTTAAGTCAGACATGGTCAGAAATATAAATGGCTAGTCTGACTCAGCGACGAGTTTGGTATACAAAAATCATGGCATCAATAAAATTGATTTGGACGAATGATATGAGTACCGTTCCAACTAATGGATCGGCTACTGCTAGAATAAATCCTAGATGCAGTGGACTGTGTCTTGACGAATGAACTCTAAAAAGAGCGGCGTAACCGGTCTGCTATTGGTTTTGTTGGTTTCCTTGGCTTTCTGAATGAATTGTTGCTTGGGTTTGATAAGTGTGCTTTCGCGTCGATTTCTGAATTTGTCTTTGGTAATTTCGAAGGAAGGATTGAAGGAGGGATTCTAATTTGATGCTCGTACCATTACTGGAGTTCGTGTAATTGACGCTTGACCGTCTCGAAGCGTTCTCCTACTCTTGGTGCAATCTCTCTAGGTGGGTGGTCCTTCGGTCCCTTCTTTTCTACTCATTTTTGCCAACAAAATTCTTAGAGTTCAACGTTCAAATCGATGATGCTAACTGGATGTATGCTTTGCCACTAAGATCAAGAACTTGGGATAATTATATCAACTTAGAGAAAGTAACTCCAAATTTATAAGTTTCACACTAAAAAGGGAAAAGATAAAGTTCGAGGAAAGAGATAGAATTAATTCATGTTCTGCAAAACATAATGAAGAAACTTTGGTTGCGGTGTATTACGCCTCAGAGAATTTGGTGCCTACGGGATGCTAAATCAGAACGTACGACTTCGGGGAAAAGAACTCTTGCATGAGTAGAAATGATTATGTAGTTTAATAATGTCTGCGCTATGCAATTTATTTCGGAGAAAACAACATTCGCATGGTCATGGACGACTTGTGTACAAGGTAAGCTTTCCTCGAAACGGTACCCGGGGCGCTAGGACCGAATCGGCCTAGGAGAAAATTATGGAATCGTGCTTCGGCGTGAGGCATTGCGAGACCTCAAGTTAGGCTCACAACCTGGACTGGTAGGACGCGTCGTAATGCTACATAATCATCCTTCATGGTGTCGATATCACCGATGATCGCATATAAGGTAGATTGCATGCTCTCCTATTGTCTTGTACAGGTGGTAAGTATTATGTCTATTTTGTCCAGGAAAGGAGCACGGTCGTGGTAAGATAAGTTTAAATTGGTTATGTTGTTTACTGTTTAAAATGTGCCTTCGATATGAACTGCAATCATATAGTTCTAAATAGAAAGATCACTTCGTATGCTAGTGTAACTCCTCTTTCCGAAAATTTTTGGAATATTTTTTTATTATTTATTTGATTTAAATGGTAATTTTTATATTTATTTTTATAAATAATTATTTAGTAAATTAATACGATAGACGACTTTAGCCATGGTGGAGTTTTGAAGTACAAGACGGCTAGGAATCATGGCACGGATAGTGCAGTGGCGTGCTTTGACTAGTGTATTTGCCCCGGAAGGAAAGGTCGAGCCATAGTGATATCCTAACTAGGAAAACTAGGCCAAGTTGCGACTTAACCCTTACCGAAGATTTTATTTATTATCTAATTATATTATTGAATTTTAGGGAACCCGGTTGTACCGAACCTGTCTAGATTGGGCCCAAGTCAAATCCAAGCCCATGTAGGCATGTAGTGGGACCAAATACGGTATTGTAGACATGTTTGGTAAATGCAAATATTTTTGTATATATTTTTTAGGAATTGGCAATTATTTTCTAAATATTTGTTATAGGTAGATTATAGGTATTATTATTATTAAATAGTATTTTACAAAATTTGTTTGATCTTCTGGTGCCAGATAAGTAGTGTGCATGTTATATCCATCAGAAACGACTTTTGGGCTATTTTAATTTTTATTAGGATTATTATTATCATTAATATTACTTTGTTGTTATTAAATGATAACGATTTATATTTATTAAATTATTTATTATATAAATGATATGTATACATATGTGTATATATATTTCTATAAATAAGACACCATACTATGAATATATATATATTATTAGGATATTATTTGGTTGCTGTGAATATTTATTGTTGTAGTGGTAGGTATGCATAGAAGATATTTATAAATATATAAAGAGTTATATAAGTATATATATATATATATATATATATATATATATATATATATATATATATATATATATATATATATATATATATAAATATATATATATATATATATATATATATATATAAAATATATATATATATATTTTATATATATATATATATATATATATATATATATATATATATATATATATATATATATATATATGTGTGTGTGTGTGTGTGTGTGTATATAAAATATATATATATATATATGTGTGTGTGTGTGTGTGTGTGTGTGTGTGTATGTAGGGATGTATGTATGCATATATAATATATATGTATGTAAATATATTTGGAAGTATATACATAAGAATATAGGATGATGTATAATATAAGTAGAAAGTGAATAAAGAAAATCCCAGCCCAACCAAATCAGCCCATAAGACCCCTACAAAGCCAGGCCCATCCAAGTAAACCAACCCACCCCACAGCAAGCACTCCCCAAACCAGCCAAGTAGTCCTAAACCCAGCAAACGCTACCAACCCGAGAGAGAGGTATACGTACACATATATATAATAGAGAGAGCGAGAGTTTTCTCTCTCGACAAACATCAAAAACCTAACCCTAACCCAGCAATCGACCCATCTGCCTTACACGACCCTCGGCCACCACAACGCTGCCATAGGCGGCGGAGCAGTCGTCGGAATCGCGTGCGCAACAGGGGAAACAGCAGCAACGGCTATGCATCGGGCTGACTTCGCGACAATTTTTTTACTGGATCGCTCGATTATTCTTCGATCTAGTCGTTCAGGTATACACACAAAATATCTGACTTGACCTCCCTTCAATTTGTTTAAAACCTAGATGATCGAAACTATGGAAATTGAGTCAAATCTCGACAAAAATCAGTATCGAATATGCCCTGTTTTAAATGCGATGATACTGAATAGGAAGGCTATTTTCAGTTGAACCAGTAACAAACTTAGGAATCTAATTGAATAGCCTTATAGACAACATATACGAGAGCAGAACCCTTTTTTATAGATCTCGATTTCATTGAGTAGGTTCAAAGTTATTCGATACTAAAGTTCAACATAAACATGTTTCAAAAACTAGAAAATTATCCGATACGACGTGCGTCCCGTCAATCCGGACGGTGTGATCGCGAACTAAAAGCATCGAAAGGTGTGTAACGGCTTCATGGATGTGTGGGCTTTGACAGAATTTAAATTGGTTGCGTGTGCACGACAAATTTGATGCGTATCCGTCGAAATTCACCATATCGACCTCTCTGCAAATTTCTCAATTACTTTGTGCACGTTCGTCAAATCGAGACGAAACTTACGTCAACAGGAACGTATCATTTTTTGGTCCTACATGCCAAGTTTGGTCTGATTCTGAGACAGTTGATCGGATCGCCGTTTTGCGGGCCCTACGGTCCGATTCAACGGGCAATTTTGTGCACGGCCTGCCAGAATCCAACTTTGGACATACGATTGGGTTCGTATCATCAAAACAAATCCTTAGACATATAGTTTGACGACTTTAGAGACCATTGACTCTGGCACGCTTTTCGGTGCAAAGAGGGTCCAACGGCGGACACCGTTTTGACCCAAAATTACCGTTTTGCCCCTGTATCCAGAATTGGACTTAAGGACAGGCTATCCTAGCTAATTTGACTAATCTGGAAACGTTGGTAACATCTATTACAGCTTCTGGAGACAGTTGTGAGACTTGGACTTTCTAACTTGTTGATTGGTTCTCCGTGTAACACTCAGGCAAGTATACCTTATTTATATTGTTTTCTTTTTATTATACTTCTTTCATATGGTTACCTGTTGATCAAAAATCTATTTTCAAAATTGGAAAAACATATTTTTAAAATAGGAAAAACCTTCGATACGACGTGCGTCCCGCCAACCCGGGCGACGTGGTCGGGAACCGAAAGCATCGAAAGGTGCGTATCGACTTCGTGGACGTGTGGGGTTTGACAAAATTCAAATTGGTCGCGTGTGTACGACGAATTTGATGCGTATCCGTCGAAATTCACCGTATCGACCTCTGTGCAAATTTCTTAATTACTTTGTGCACGTTCATCAAATCGAGACAAAACTTACGTCAACAGGACCGTATCGTTTTTCTGGTCCTGTATGTCAAATTTGGTCTGATTCTGAGACAGTTGATCGGATCGCCATTTTGCGGGCCCCACGGTCCGATTCAACGGACGATTTTGTGCACGGCCTGCCGAAATCCAACTTTGGACATATGGTTGGGTTCGTATCATCAAAAAGAATTCGTAAACATATAATTTGACGAGTTTGGAGACCATTGACCCTGGCACAATTTTTGATGCAAAGCGGGTCCAACGACGGACACCATTTTGGCCCAAAATTATCGTTTTGCCCCTGTGTCCAGAATTGGACTTAAGAACATACAATCGTAGCTAATTTGACTATTCTGAGAATCTTGGCAATGTCTGTTTCAGCTTTCGGAGACTATTATGAGATTTGACTCCTGTGGCTTATCAGTTTGATGAGATGTATTTGGATCTACATGCAACCACTAGGCAAGGTACCTTGTCTTCCTCTACAGTTTAATTACATGCTTATAGTCTTTTATTTTATATGTTATTATCTAGTTCTCTAGTTGTGATGGATTTATATGTTATTTTTATTTCTCTAGCTAAATTGACTTGATATGTTTTCTTCACTCCATGTTCACCTGTTTATTATCTTGCTTGACTTGATAGTGTAGTACACCAGCTTGTTCACATTATAGTCCATGCTAGAGCTGTCTTTACCTGTGTCTTGACGAGTTATTGTAACACCCCAGAACTAGATTACTGGAGAGCGGGGGCATACATAGCCAGCTACGTATAATGAAATGGAATCCACCCCACTATACGGTCACGGCTGTCTAGATATATGAGGGTTTAATTATAATCCATCAGTCTCCTATGGTCAATAACAAGCCTAAATGTCTCAACCTCAAGCAAGCTAGCAAAGTTACAAGATGTAAGATCACTCAATATATAATAATAAGGCGTCCCAAATATTACATATTCATCTGATCATGAAGCTAGTCGTTACAAAATGTGAGGACTAGCAAGAGTTTAGTCATACATGATCAACCCTAGGATCTGTCAATCATGCTACAGCCCGTAGGCAGACAATAATGAGGTATACAATACGAGCTAACAGGTGCTCGCCGGCTAAACGCCTCAAAATAAAATTTTTACAATAGAGTGGAAGAGCAAAAATAAACCCACTCGTTGCCTTGGTCACGCCTGATGGTCACCATCGGGCTGGAAGGTCGATAGATCCTCTAAAGCTGCTCCGAGATCTGGCCACACAAAACCAGCTGGGTCAGATCCCAGAAAGAGCAAGTGCCACAAAGGAGGCTTCACTTAAGAACTAAAACCAGCACATCAGAAAATATATATTAAGCAGTTAAAGAAATTGAAGTAAAAGAATAACAACAATCATAAATGGAGTACGAGGGAACCATTCAGGTAGCCAGGTCACAACCCTTAAACCAAACAAGGACCAGGGTTGTAACCCTTCACCTGAATAGAACTCTGTCTCCAATCTTGTTGGTAAGGTAAAACATTACGAACGTGACGTGGGGTACAATGAGACAATAAAAGAAGAGAGGACTCAGAACTGCTCCGGGTGCCAGGTTACAACCCTTAAACCAAACAAGGACCGGGATTGTAACCCATCGCCTGAACAGAACTTAGCCCCTGATCTTTATTGTTAAAAGTGACAATCATGCGATCAAGCCTACAATAATCGAGCACTGAAACTACATCATACAATCGTTCCCGGCCAATCAGTGACAACGGCTTTCTATATTAGCTAACTAGAGTTATCACAACATGCAGTGAGATATTCCTCCAGCCATAAGCCCTGCAGCTAATCCAGGTTATCCAGGCGACTTGGGTTCATTAAACAGTACATCGTTCTTTCCATATATCAATAAATTTAGACTTGTGCCCCACTCGTCGGCAGGCTGCAAGTCCCACAATGGTGGCCGGGATAACGGGATCGCCTGTAGCTGGGGAAATCTCTCATGACTACTGAATTATTCTAGTTGTTAGCCTTAGCCATTTACAGTAGGTACCCCTGACCGTGGTACTCAGGGATCCCTGTCCTAGACATGATGCAAACACTACCGGTTTAATTGTACAAACACAATCATCCACGGTGTCTAGGCCATCCAATCTTGTCATGTCATGTTCACTGTCAAGTGTGTGCCGCATCGGGCCACTATCATGTCATGTCAAAAGTGTACCACAACGGGTCACCATCGTGTCAGGAAACATACGTAAATTTAATATGGCACTCGTATACGTTTAGGAATTAATATTAGTTGTGCGCAGGGCTACAATTATAGCTAAGGCCATGCGGCCATAATTAATTAATGGCCAATGTCCATGCGACTAGGAATTATTCCCATGTGGCCAGCTTTGCAATTGGCCATATGCGGCTGAACATGCATGCTTGTAGGCAAATGCATGTAATATATAATACATTAATATATAATGCATTAAATAATATATTATTAAATATTAATATTCATTAAATTAATATACATTATATTAATACACAATATATTAATGTATTAATATATATTTAATGTATATTGCATGCACATGCATGCAGCTGACTTCTTCCCATATGCGGGTCACTAATTAGCATGCGGCCAAGTACTGTTCCTATGCAAGCACTTGCTGATGCAAGCCAAAGAAAAAGTCATGCGGCCAACTTCGGAATAGCCTTATGCGGCTATGCACACCAGTGTGCTTATGCGGCTAGCTAACTAATGGCTATGCATTATTATATGCATGCAGATGCTTAAATGCATGCAAAGGCTTTAATACCATACATATGCAGCTATGCTTGGTTCACGCTATAATGCATGCATTATTTTATGCTTATACGGCTATGCTTGTATTCCAAGCCAAAATTGCACAGGCTAGTACATTTTTGTGCTAAGACATAAATTGCCAAGCACGTGAATGCTTTGGAAAGCATTTATTGCTAATGCTTGATGTTCCAAGCAATTATGGGAAGCATTTAATGCTTGGTATTCCAAGCAAATGACAAATGATGGAAAGCATTTATTCTAAATGCTTGCTGATAGATGTGTGAATGCATTTGTGAGAATGTATTCATTCCTAATGCATTTTTTCATGGAGCATATGCGGCTATGCTTGTGCGTATGCGGCTCATTTGAGCAAGCTTGCATGCTTGCATGCTAAAGTAAAAAAAAATGCAACTCGTGCTAAAATGCTAATGTAGTAGTGCTTGATTTGACATGTGGCTAAAGCTAAAATGTTAACATGCATGCATTAATAGAAGGCGTTAACTATATGCATGCGGCTGAGGCTAAGGCCATATGCGGCACATTTAGTGGAGGGCCATGCAGCTAGCTTTTGCCATGCAATTAATTGCATGCTGCTATATTGCTAAGTACTTATTAATTAATGCTCATGCAACTGCCCAAGCCCATATGCGGCTAAGCACCGTTGCTTGCACAAGTATTTAATGGCCATGCGGTCGAGCAAAATCCCGTAGGTTAAATTTGGACCAAACAAAATTTTCTGCAACATGGGATCATCAACTAGCAAAATATGCACGTTTGATAGATCAAAGCTCCTGGAAACCGAGAATACCACAAATCTAGATTTACAAGAATTTAACCATGGAAATGAAAAAATGCTAAGTACTAAAGTGGGTTAGAAACACATGAGAAAGACAATGGAATAATAAAATGGACTTCCTCCATGAAGCAAGGTGCACTTGCCTAAGCTCTCATTCTCTCTGGTTGGTGAAGAAGTAATGGTGGGGAAGAAGAAGAGTTAATGAGGAGAGAGAATTGTGTGGTGGGATATTTAATGGGTATGGTGGTGGTAGGTAGGATATTTAATGAAGGTGGTGGTAGGTGGGAGTGGTTTGGTCCACATTAAAATCAAGCAAAACTGAACCATGCAAAACCAAGCCGAACCAAGTCAACCAAGTCAAGTTGGGCCGAACCAGGCAATACAGGTCTAAATACGTACACGTATACCGAGATACGTAATACGAATAATGGTCATTACAGTTATGCCTTGTCTCACCTATATCCTGACTGAGTCGTGTCTTGGAACGAGTATGGGTGATGAACTGCTATTTCCCTGTATCATTTTTCCTCAACCAGAGAGTCCACACTAGGGACGAGGGTTGATCAGTTACACCAGAGAGTCCACACTCGGGACGAAGGTATTTGTTTCCTTGGCACCAGAGAGTCCACTCGGGTTGAGGGTGTTTGTCTTGATCTGTTTACATCCGTGAGTCCACACTCGGGACGAGAATATTGTACTTGCACCAGAGAGTCCACACTCGGGACGAGGGTGCCTTACCGTGAACTAACCAAAGAGTCCACACTCGGGACGAGGTTAGTAATTAGAACTAACCAGAGAGTACACACTCGGGACGAGGGTTAGTGATTAGTTCAAATCTGCGAGTCCACTCAGGGCGAGGTTTGGTATTCCATTGATCTCGTGTTCACTTGTTCATCCAGCAGTTCAGTTACGTGTAGTTGTTCTTGTATTCCAGTTCATAGTCACCTGTCAGTAGCCATTTGTCGATAGTTACTTGTTATTAGTTTTGGTCGTGGTCTCTTGCCTTGTGTATGTCTCGTTCCTTGTTTATATCCTGTTTATAGTTTATGCATGATTAAACTGCTAGATAGGCATGTTTTTATGTATCTTGCTATGTCCCCTGAGGACCTGATGATCTCTTCAGGTTTAGTGATCGCATGGAGTTAGCTAGTAGTTCTGGATGGCGGATGATTATGACACTTTTGAATTTCAGATGGTTACGATATTGCTTGCACTACCATGTTTATTATCAAGGTCGTGCTTTCCTTTCATTATCATGAGATGTCCTATTTATTGATTCAGTTTGTAGAATCTTGTTATATTCGTTGGAGTTTTATCGGACATTGTGCTATTGGACTGCAGACCACGACCCATAGTGTTCATTCATGTTTCGTACACTTATTGTAGATTTGTGATATAGATAAAATTGCCATGATTTGGCAGTATACCATTGTTTGCCATGAAATATAAAAGAACAGAACAATTATCGGAGGACTGGACTTTTACTTCACAATACAAACTCGCTTGTACAAAGAAAGCCTAGGAACGAAAACCTAGGTACAGCAATCTAAGTACAATTGTTTATTTTAGATTCTGGGGGTGACGATAGAGGCTCGGAAAAGCGACGACAGCTCTGCCTTACTCCTTGGACGATCGGGTGCAGCCTTGGCTCTGGAGAAGAACTGCTTGGCGTTGATGAAGAAATGCTCTTCTTGTTCTCTCTGTATATGCTCCTCTGTCCTTTCGATCTCTGATTCTCTCTGGATTCGGGGGTGGTCTCCTTTTTTTTTATAAGGGAATAGCACCTTGCAATTTATAAGAGTGGGGGGCATCATTAGGGTTTTACAATGATTGCCCATTCTCAAGAGTTGGCGGCCTGAGAATTAATTAATCTGGGCCGTCCATCTCGAATATAATAGATTTAAGCAATTAATGTGATTGCATTAAATCTCTGTGGACAATCAATATTGATTGCCATGAATATTCGCGACTTGAAATGGCCTGCCACGTGTCTAATTTGCTCGATTTGATTTGACTTGGGCACTTATGGTGATTGCAACAAATCTGATTTTGTTAGAATTTATTAGCACCTATAATTCCAGGAAGATAAGACTGCCACGTGTCTCAATCATCGTGAAAAGTACCACGTGTCTCCACTGGGTCATCTTGGCAGAGCTGCATATGAGTGGGCCGCATGAGGATGAACGGCCGCATGAAGATGGGCAACCGCATGAAGATGAACAGCCGCATGAAGATGGGCAGCCGTATGGGAGTGGGCAGCCGCATACTGATGGGCAACCGCATAAGGGATGCAGCCGCATAAAGATGGGCGGCCGCATGAAGTGGGCAGCCGCATGCTGATGGGCGGCCGCATAAAGGATGCAGCCGCATGAAGATGGGCGGTCGCATAAATGCAGCAGCCGCATGCCTCGGGATTTGATGGATTTTGCCAGCTGTGAGAAGATTTTCTCCTCTTCCCACATTCCAATCTCAAGTCATGACTCAACTCTAAGTATCTAACTTAACCCCATACATATCTTAATCTACATAGGTCTTCCACAAAACCCAAGTCACAATAATATACTTATATATAGGTCAAACCTAAACCAACTAGTTAATAGCCTAGGGTTTAGTCAAACTTAGTCAACAAGTCCTCTTAAGTCTATCCAAACCATTTCTAGGTCAATTAGGTCATGGTTGACCTATAGTTGACTTGGTCAACAATGGTCAATTATCTAGTCAAACTAGTCTACTAGTCAAGTTAGGTCAACCAATGTCAAACTAGTCATTCTAGGTTAATTTAAGTTCAATCTAGGTCAACTAGGTCAAGTTTGACCTAAGGTTGACTTTGATCAACCCTTAGTCAACAAGGGTCAATTTGTTGTTGTTTTGGGCCTGTAGGTCAAATGGGGTTAGTCCTAAGACCATGGGCCAATAACCTTGGCCATAGTCTAGGTTTTCATATAAACATATAACTAAAAAGTCTCATATATATATATATATATATATATATATATATATATATATATATATATATATATATATATATATATATATATATACACTATCTAACCACCACCCAATATCCATATACCCAATATATGAATAACATATATAATACAACCCATATACTTATAATACACTATACATACATAAAGAGACCTAATACAATATACATATATATCAATATATATATATATATATACCTATATATAACTCATACATATACTATATATATATAGAGAGAGACAAAGGGAAAGAGAGAGAGAGACTGAATGAGAGAGAGAGTGAGACAGTGAGAGAGAGGGAGAGAGGTCTGAAATAGGGTCAGGACAGGGGGGGTTCCAGGAATTCTGGAACCAAAGGCTCCCCCAAACACACACACACAATACATATATACACACATATGTATATATATATATAACTATACACACACACCACCAATTCTCCCCAAAATCAACCCACACCCTCAAATACATATGTACTACACATATACACACTAAAATACACTAGTCCAATGTATTAAACATGAAGAAAATCGATTTGAAACTCGATTTCCAAAACTGGAAAATAATCCCCAAAACTGTTGACAGTGCACAGTGCACTCGAATGGGGTAATTCGAAATACACGCAACCAAACGAGCTAATGCTCGCAACCAAGGGTTGGTAACTGACACCCCACACATACACTAGTGTCCTAGGTCACTGACACGACACCACGACACAGTTTCGCGTGTCCAAACACGCAAAACAACCACTCGGGTAAATTCCTGACACGCGCACGAATAACAGTGTCGTGCACGCGGTTACACGCGTCGTACACGCGACACAGGACACGAAGCACCACGTGCTCGTGTCTACGTGTACGCCACGTATAGGGCTTCATGCCCGTGTCACTACGAGACACTCTAGTGTCGTGTCCATGCGACACGACACACTCAAAGTTGTGCGCACGCGCGTGTGCGCTGACAGCGCGTGTCCAGTGCGAGTGAGTTTTCTCACTCGACACGACACGACACGACACGAGACTTTGGGGGCATGTTCGCAGACATTGCCCCCTTGTCTGTGTCAAATATTTCGTGTCCTAGTGGCCTGTGCTGTGCGCACGAAGGGTCGGGTAGCAGGGCATGCACGATGGGCTCGTACGGTCGGTTCGTGTCCAGTTTGTACACGGACACAGCACGATAATGTGCTCAGTCTACTTGATTAGTGATCAGCAAGTCTAGGGCTTCTAGTTTGTATAATTTGTTTCACAAATCGACCATATCGAATCTATTGTGGCATTTCACCAAACAAGGATTTTAGCCCTACGATACGTGTCCGATACGGACACCAAAACATATCACAATCCCACCAAACTTTACCTACAGTATTGTTATTCCTATATGAATGCATTTATGAAAGAAAAACAGGAATTTGACTAGGTTTGTGAGAAAATACCTATTGTGCAAATCCAAGGAAAAACAATGATAATGGGGTTGTGTGATCTCCAACTCGATGATGCCCAAGCTCCCAAATTCTGAATTTCTAGCTTCCCTTAGCTCCCTAGATGTTGTAGGGTTCCAACGCAAGAGACTAGAGTCAATTTGGATCAAGAATGATCAAGTTATCAAGGGTTGAAGGAAAAGGGAATTTTGTGGATTTAATTTCATGTAATTTTGTTCATGAATAAATCCATGGGGTTTATAACATGGGTGGGCTGCCAAGGGGGGTGCCCTTGGCCGGCCAAGCATGGGGGGGGGGGTGTCCTTGCCTTCCTTCATGGCTAAGGCATGGACTTTAGCCTAAAGGGTTCTAGATATTTTGATTTGTTTAAGGAAAATATCCTTAAAGTTAATATCTAGATATTTAACCCTTTATCCCATGACCAAAACATCACCCTAATGATTCTAGGTTAGTGGCTAACTTCTAGTTTAGGGTAGGATAGGTTAGTGACTAATCATGAGACCTACCAAGAATTAAATAATATTAAAAATCACATAATCACAAATAAAGTCTAGAAAATTACCAAAATACCCTTTTGGTCAAAAACCACTAATTTGATATTCTAAGCCTATGGCTAAGTTCTCATGGTCATGGCAACTTCTAGGTTAGAGAAAACTAGGGTTTACACTAAGTTATACTAACCAAAATCACAAAGTCATAAGTCATGACTTAGCATGACTTTAGAAATGGTTTAACTTAACTAAAATCACCAGAAAATCATACCATGACTAAAATACCACTAATAAATAATAAAAATAATAAATTTTCAAAAATCTCCTATTTCAGAAAACAGGGTGTTACAAGTCTACCCACCTTAAATAATTTCGTCCTCGAAATTTAGATGGTCGTACTCCTTCTAGGTCAACCTCCAACAATCAAGGACGAAGCTACTACCTAGCAACATACAAGGTCGACAAGCAAAATATGGGTAGTAGACCTATACTGGGTCATGCCCAAAAATTGGCTGGCAGTTTTAGGTCATAAGGTGTTTTAATTCAAATCGAAGCCAAAAAAAAATAACTCCATAGGGTAAATCAGGATGGAGCCTCGGGTCAGGAAAATCGTACTAAGCAAATGAAGCACACGATGGTATGCCTGAGTGGGACACTAAGGTCATGGGTGTAGTATGTCATGTCTAGGTCATGTATGTGAAATCAGTTTTGAGAAAACAACTAGTCTTATGCTCCAAATTTAAAAGTCACGGTAATGTGTCTACGGTGATCATAATTTAGAGTGGGAAAGGTCTATGGCCTAAATTGAACCAGAAATTTGTGATGCAATAGTGGTACCAGGGGGACAGGTTAAATGGAACAGTCTGTGGTCTCATCTAGGTGTACTAGTCATTCTAGATCAATACTGTCCTATGGTATCAAAACGTTCAAGCAATCTAAGGTGTCCAAATTTGGGAAGGTAAGGAAACAACAATCATCAAGACTATAGGGTCGTCTACCCTCCTATATGAAAATGGGTTATTAACAAGTAAGAAATCATTAAAGTTACCATTCCATAAAAAGAAAATTGAAAATTTAGGTACAAACAATCACAAATAGATTTTAGTCTTGACACGATCTAAGTTGATCAATTTTAGAATAAATCGAGATTGGGCAAGATGGAAAATTAATAAAATCAAGTATGAGCACGAGCATCCAATGATGAAGATCCAGGTCATGATTAAATTTAATTCAACTGGATATGAATACGAGGTTCATAGGTGATAAAATAATTCCAAGGAGAATTGTCAAGGCTGTTGTGGATAAGATTCTAGGGTAAGTTTAACTGTGTCTGTATCCACGTAGATTAATATATGAAAAAGCGAACCCAAACGCAATAGGTTGATCAGACCATCTTGCGCCGGTTCTGATTAGATAATATATTAGTGGGTGTACACCCAATAAAATATACCATAATCAAGCTCGAAAAGGATAAGCTTGTAAAACTTAAGGATAAATTTATAGCATAAGATATAAGTAAGGGTGGAAATGAGGAAAGAAGATACATAGTCCAAGATTCTTAACCAATCGGGTCAAGCATTCAAGGTAAGGTACAAGGTTAAGTATTTGAGGGTTCAAGCAGAACACCATCACATGCCAGGTCGAAAGAATTGAGCCAAGGTGGATCTCTAATTGAAATAAGAACCAATTTGGTATCATGGTAGAGGTTATGGTTTAGCCATTTGACCAGAAAATCATATCAAGAAAATAGAGTACAAGGAGACGGGTTTTAGTGGGACATGGAATACCTACATGAAGGTAGGCTAGTCTAGGTCTTACATGTGAAGTTTGTTGAAAGGTAACAGCTAGTATTATACTCTGAATATCTAAGTCACGGTAAAGGACGTCCAATGATCTAGAATAGAAAGTGGGAGTTCGAGACGTGACAAACTGATGCAAAAATTGAAGAAGATCAATTTAACTCATGAAATAAAATTAATCAGGAATCTAGTAAATAATTTAGGAACACAGTCCTAGGGATAGATAGGCTACTAGATGAAGATAGTTAGGGTTCGATCAATCAAGGGTCAAGGTTAGAAGGTCTCAATAAAGTCTTGATTTGAGGAATGTCGAGTAAGTCAGGGTTGGGATACAGTCACATAGATTGGTAGAAAGAGTTTAAGCAAGGTGCAAAATAGAGAGGACAGTTCATTTCAATGAAAGGCAATTAGCAAGAGAATTAGATGGCAAGAAACAGATAAGAGTTTTCTCGTAATTGTGATTGAGTACCTAAAAATAAAAGATATTAATCTAACACTAAGAAATTAAAATCAACAACTACAAAATTTTTAAAATCATCAACTAATACCAGGATTCAAAGTTCTACAGTGAATCCTCCAAAATCAAATTCAATCAAGGGAAAAGGAGTTTAAATCGTAATTTCAAATGAGATTCTCAAGGGTCATCCCAGGAATCTCTCAAAGTATCCTAGCAATGATTGAGTATCCACTCTCTCTAAGCCTATTCCTCAAATCCTATCGCAGGCTGTAGTGATACTCTAGTTCGAATACCACTACATAAACTCGACCTGCATGGGCCACCACTAAAAACGTGTCACGACCCGCACCCTAGAGTAAGGGCACGAGAAGTGGGTACGTCCAGCCTACGCCACAGTGTCGGCGGTAGAACGCTCTCCTAGGTCAATCATCTATCAATACCAAGTACCTGTACAGTTTATACTCTCCGAATGGAGGTGACATAACAATATACATCTCAATCACATCTAGGGTAGAAGAAAGAAAGACAGATAGATAGATAGTAACTCAAAAGAACAGTATCATAGATGAATAAGTCTAAGTGTCTAGTACAACATAATATCCAGAACTGTCAACTCATAATACAAAAAGTCTAAGAGTCTATACATCTCCACATCTCAAAATACAACTCAGAAAGTGAGACAAAAGTAAATATAGAAAAGACTGTCTAGACTAAACTGGTCTAGACTACTGGAACAACATCCTCAGCTGCAGGTGGATCCTGCTGGGGGTCCACAACATAAGTATCATCTAGTCCTGCTCCAAAATAGGTAGACACCAGGGCCTCCTCCTCATCCTCTGTAATATTTTTAACAGGTCCAATCAGGACGGAAACGAGCACAATACATCTCACGCAGTGCATAGCAGGTTAGGAAATACGATACAGGCAATAGAGTAAGATACATGAACTGCTGAAAGGAAATATACGCTGTAAAAGAGATAGCTGTAATAAAATATCTACTGTATATAGAGAACTGTAAGTGACTAGTGATGTAGAGCACAAGATAGGCATGTGAATGGCTAGAATTTATACATGATTACACTACTGAGTTTGCACATGATTACACTACTTTGGAATTATTCACATGTCCACTTCTACTCCCCCGTTACCCCAATCAATACACAAGGATCTATACAAGTTACGTTATTGTACATGATATCACATGGGGCCCATGAAAGGGTGCACATGATAGTATACATGAGGGCTCAGTAAACATGAGAGTACATGATCACATGAGTGCACATGAATAATGGAAGCATAGGAGTACATGATGATAGTGAAACACACATAACATGAAGTACCCAATGCTCCCGAGGGGGATAACATCTCATGTAAAGATCCATATAGTACCAATCCGTGTTACCAACGTGACAGCATCAAGTAAAGTAATCTAGAGCGAGAAGTAAAGCCTGAACAAGTATGAAACGGTCAGAGAATGTACTCGCCTGATAATTGAATGTCTGAAGAGGATATACTGTCTGAGGAGAGGTGTATGGCTCCTAATCAGAGCAATACAAGTCACAATGTATCCACAATGGTAAAAATAAAATATACAATGCATACTACATGATTCTAGGTCAATCTGGTCAAAAGTCAACTCTTGGTCAACTCAATAGTCAAACTGGGTCACAGGAAGTCATACTAGGTCACAGGGGATCAAACTGAGTCAAATAAAGTCAAACAAGGTCAAACAAGTCAAGGTTAGTCAAATCTAGGTAAAAGTCAGCTCTTGGTCAACATTCTAATCAAACTAGTCAAATACTAGTCAACATGATCAATCTGGATCAAGTCTAGGTCAAACTTAGACCAACTAAGGTTTTGGGTTAAACAAAGACTAGTCAGCAAGGTGATTAAGTCAATGGTCAACTATCTAAGTCAATACCACAAGGTTAAGGTATAACCAATACCTATACAAGTATACCACACATATATATACATATATATAATACCAACCTTAATCCTATATTCAGGCTAATCCCACATTCCAATCTCAAGTCATGACTCAACTCTAAGTATCTAACTTAACCCCATACATATCTTAATCTACATAGGTCTTCCACAAAACCCAAGTCACAATAATATACTTATATATAGGTCAAACCTAAACCAACTAGTTAATAGCCTAGGGTTTAGTCAAACTTAGTCAACAAGTCCTCTTAAGTCTATCCAAACCATTTCTAGGTCAATTAGGTCATGGTTGACCTATAGTTGACTTGGTCAACAATGGTCAATTATCTAGTCAAACTAGTCTACTAGTCAAGTTAGGTCAACCAATGTCAAACTAGTCATTCTAGGTTAATTTAAGTTCAATCTAGGTCAACTAGGTCAAGTTTGACCTAAGATTGACTTTGATCAACCCTTAGTCAACAAGGGTCAATTTGTTGTTGTTTTGGGCCTGTAGGTCAAATGGGGTTAGTCCCAAGACCATGGGCCAATAACCTTGGCCATAGTCTAGGTTTTCATATAAACATATAACTAAAAGTCTTATATATATATATATATATATATATATATATATATATATATATATATATATATATATATATATATATATATATATATATATATATATATACACACTATCTAACCACCACCCAATATCCATATACCCAATATATGAATAACATATATAATACAACCCATATACTTATAATACACTATACATACATAAAGAGACCTAATACAATATACATATATATCAATATATATATATATATACCTATATATAACTCATACATATACTATATATATAGAGAGAGAGACAAAGGGAAAGAGAGAGAGAGACTGAATGAGAGAGAGAGTGAGACAGTGAGAGAGAGGGAGAGAGGTCTGGAATAGGGTCAGGACGGGGGGGTTCCAGGAATTCTGGAACCAAAGGCTCCCCCAAACACACACACACACAATACATATATACACACATATGTATATATATATAACTACACACACACACCACCAATTCTCCCCAAAATCGACCCACACCCTCAAATACATATGTACTACACATATACACACTAAAATACACTAGTCCAATGTATTAAACATGAAGAAAATCGATTTGAAACTCGATTTCCAAAACTGGAAAATAATCCCCAAAACTGTTGACAGTGCACAGTGCACTCGAATGGGGTAATTCGAAATACACGCAACCAAACGAGCTAATGCTCGCAACCAAGGGTTGGTAACTGACACCCCACACATACACTAGTGTCCTAGGTCACTGACACGACACCACGACACAGTTTCGCGTGTCCAAACACGCAAAACAACCACTCGGGTAAATTCCTGACACGCGCACGAATAACAGTGTCGTGCACGCGGTTACACGCGTCGTACATGCGACACAGGACACGATGCACCACGTGCTCATGTCTACGTATACGCCACGTATAGGGCTTCATGCCCGTGTCACTACGAGACACTCTAGTGTCGTGTCCATGCGACACGACACACTCAAAGTTGTGCGCGCGCGCGTGTGCGCTGACAGCGCGTGTCCAGTGCGAGTGAGTTTTCTCACTCGACACGACACGACGCGACACGACGCGACACGAAACTTTGGGGGCATGTTCGCAGACATTGCCCCCTTGTCTGTGTCAAATATTTTGTGTCCTAGTGGCCTGTGCTGTGCGTACGAAGGGTCGGGTAGCAGGGCATGCACGATGGGCTCGTGCGGTCGGTTCGTGTCCAGTTTGTACACGGACACAGCACGATAATGTGCTCAGTCTACTTGATTAGTGATCAGCAAGTCTAGGGCTTCTAGTTTGTATAATTTGTTTCACAAATCGACCATATCGAATCCATTGTGGCATTTCACCAAACAAGGATTTTAGCCCTACGATACGTGTCCGATACGGACACCAAAACACATCACAATCCCACCAAACTTTACCCACAGTATTGTTATTCCTATATAAATGCATTTATGAAAGAAAAACAGGAATTTGACTAGGTTTGTGAGAAAATACCTATTGTGCAAATCCAAGGAAAAACAATGATAATGGGGTTGTGTGATCTCCAACTCGATGATGCCCAAGCTCCCAAATTCTGAATTTCTAGCTTTCCTTAGCTCCCTAGATGTTGTAGGGTTCCAATGCAAGAGACTAGAGTCAATTTGGATCAAGAATGATCAAGTTATCAAGGGTTGAAGGAAAAGGGAATTTTGTGGATTTAATTTCATGTAATTTTGTTCATGAATAAATCCATGGGGTTTATAACATGGGTGGGCTGCCAAGGGGGGTGCCCTTGGCCGGCCAAGCATGGGGGGGGGGGGGTGTCCTTGCCTTCCTTTATGGCTAAGGCATGGACTTTAGCCTAAAGGGTTCTAGATATTTTGATTTGTTTAAGGAAAATATCCTTAAAGTTAATATCTAGATATTTAACCCTTTATCCCATGACCAAAACATCACCCTAATAATTCTAGGTTAGTGGCTAACTTCTAGTTTAGGGTAGGATAGGTTAGTGACTAATCATGAGACCTACCAAGAATTAAATAATATTAAAAATCACATAATCACAAATAAAGTCTAGAAAATTACCAAAATACCCTTTTGGTCAAAAACCACTAATTTGATATTCTAAGCCTATGGCTAAGTTCTCATGGTCATGGCAACTTCTAGGTTAGAGAAAACTAGGGTTTACACTAAGTTATACTAACCAAAATCACAAAGTCATAAGTCATGACTTAGCATGACTTTAGAAATGGTTTAACTTAACTAAAATTACCAGAAAATCATACCATGACTAAAATACCACTAATAAATAATAAAAATAATAAATTTTCAAAAATCCCCTATTTCAGAAAACAGGGTGTTACACGTCTACCCTGCTTTTAAGGGTAAGGATTGGATGGAGTATTGGACGCTTTGAACCCTAAAACCTATGGCTCTGTTGCATATTTTATGCACAAGCCTTCGTTCTTCATCTTTATTGAACTGCCCAAGTTCAACATGTTGAAGTCGCATATATTGCATGGGCCGCATGGCCCTCTCATATCTGAGCCGCATGGGGCATGCCCTGTGTCTGAGCCGCATGAGAAGGACTTGAGCCGCAGGAGCACTTCTAGATTTAAACCGCATGAAGTCCTTTTGAACAGGACCGCATGAGCTTCTGATGAATCTGGGCCGCATAAAGCTTCACTAAGACGTGCCGCATAAGCTCATCTGCTAAATAGAACCGCATAAGCTCTATCGTAGCAGTACCGCATGAAACCCAACTGAATATGGGCCGCATAAGGCTACGTTGAATCGAGCCGCATAAGCTCATCTGCTAATAGAACCGCATAAGCTCAACTGAACCGCATAAGCTCTATCGAAGCAGTAGCGCATGAAACCCAACTTAATTTGGGCCACATAAGGCTATGTTGAATCGAGCCGCATAGACCCGTGGCAGCCTTTTAAGAAACTCCAAGTATTTTTGTTTTTAACCATCTTTTAACCTCGCTTCTTTTGTCTTTCTTCAGTGGATCTGCCAGTCAATCCAGCAGGAGAGCTTTTGGTGGGTTCAGCCCAATATACCATGGGTGTGTAGCTCGACGACTTAGTTCGACATGTGTCAGATCAGCTTCCCACCGATGAGCCTTTGGAGAGGGTGAGCGCCATCAAGAACCAGCCTCTCCACTTTCTTTGTACTATGATGTCACGACCCGCACCCTGATTAGGGGCACGAGAACGTGGGTACGTCCAGCCTACGCCGCAGTGTCGGCGGTAGAACGCTGTATAGGTCATCTATAACAACTAACATCTAACAATAAGACATATAAACCTGTCATCTCCGCACGGAGGTATAACATAACATCTCAACTCTATATCTCAAATACAAGTCTAGGAAAGATAAAGATAGAATATGATATGGAATCAGATGAAAGGAAGAACTGAATATATATAGAGTTATCACACCACACAAGTAGATGTCCAACACAAATAAGTACAAGACCTGAAATATAACTAAGTCACAACTAACAATCGGAACAGTCCGATACAAAATGAAAACTGTAAACACTAGACTAGACTAGGCACCCTCTACTGAGCTAGATGCTCCTCAGGATCCTGAAGGTCACCCTCATGTGTCCCATAGAAGGTAGGACAGTCACCATCATCATCTGTAATATTTTCAACAGGCCCAGTCAGGACAGGAACGAGCACAATACATCTCACGCAGTTCATATCAGGTTGGGAAATGTAAAGCATGCATAGAGTAAGATACATGAACTGTAAAGAATATATGTAAAACGAGAGAGATTTGATAACTGGAAATATCTATATATATGGTAAGTAAGAACTGTAGGTAACCTGTGATTTAGAGCATGATATGGTTATATAAACGGGCTTAGGACATATACAAGATTTCACAAGATTTCACATGAATTTGTACAAGATGGGATTTGATCACATAACCATTTCCTACTCACCCTCCCCAATCAATACACAAGGATCCAGTCAAGTTACGTTACTTTGCACAAGAGGTTTTTATCATGTTTGCTCGCGTGATCATGAGAGTACAAGATTGCACAAGAGTATACATGAAAGCGGTGTACATGAAATACAAGATGTTCGTGAAAAGCACATGACAACTGTATCTGATGCACCCCGAGGGAGATAACATCGCATAACAAGATCCATATAGTACCAATCCGTGATAATGACGTGACAGTATCATGTAAGGTAATCTAAAGCAAGAATATAAGTCCTAACAAGCATGAAAAGATCAGAGAATGTACTCGCCTGTCACCCTGTATGACTGATATGAATAGATGTCCGAACTGGTGTCACAGAGTCCTATTTAGAGTAAAACAGGTCACAACATATCCACAATGGTAAAAATAGAGTATACAATGCATACTACATGATTCTAGGTCAATCTGGTCAAAAGTCAACTCTTGGTCAACTCTAAAGTCAAACTAGTCAAAGTTAGGTCAACACTAGTCAACTAGTTAGGGTTTTAGTCAAACTAGTCAAAGTAGTTGTTTTAGGTCATTCCTAGTCATTTCTAGGTTAACTAGGTCACTTTTGACCTAAGGTTGACTTTGGTCAACCCTTAGTCAACAAGGGTCAATAAGTTGGGTTTTGGGTCATTAGGGTTAGTTGGGTTAGCCTCTAATGCCATAGGCTAATAATCTTGGCCATAGGCTAGTGTTTAGGTTTCTATATAAACCTATACCTAGTAGTCATACATATATATATATATATCTATATATATAGACATACACTATCTATCTACTACCCAAATACCAATATGTAATACTCTATATAATACAACCCACACTCACATATATATATATCTTACATATATATATATATATATACATACACATAACTATATAGGCCTATAGACTAAGTATACACATATATCATATAGGTACCTATATATAGATACCATATATATATATATATATCATATATATATATATACATATATATATATAAAACTTATATATATTACATATATATAGAGAGACATAGAGAGAGGGACATAGAGTGAGAGAGAGAGGTCTGGACAGAGAAAAAGGGGGGGATGTTCCAGGTTCTGGAACCCAAACCCAGACCCTAACACACTCACACACAGCCTACATATATACATACATATGTATATATATACAACTACACATATATATAACCAAATACTCCCAAAATTGACCCACACTCACATATTCATATATACTACATAATTATATACTAAAAACATATAAATACATGTATATATCAGATCAAAAATAGGTTTGAAATTCATTTCTGAAAACTGGGAAAAATCCAAAACTGAAAACTGTGCACTGTGTATCGAAACTAGGTAATCCTATTTTCTCAAACAAAACCGAGCTAAGGCTCGAAACTCTAGGTTGGTAATTGATGCCCCATAGGTATACGTGTCGTGTGTGTTGGTGGGGGTCCACCACGACACGACACGGCGTGTCCAAACACCCAAAAACCCAATCGGGTAAAACCTAACACAGTGCAGTGCACAGGCATCGTGCACGCGTGCACTTAGCTCTAGGACACGACACACGTGTCTAGAAGTCTCGTGCACGTGTGGGTAGGTTCACCTAGGGTTGGTCTAGGGTTTAGGTAGCCTGTCTCGTGTCCACGTGTCCTCAGGACACGGCACGAACTCTGTATCAGTCGAAGAAAATCGACTGATACTCAGTGTTCTGCACCGCGTCGTGCATGGGTTCTCGTGTCTCGTGGACACGACACGAGCCACGTGGGGCCTCGTGGTCATGCCCACGTGTAGCCCACGTGTAGGGCTACACACTCGTGCAAACACGAGGTGTCCTAGTGTCGTGTCCAAGTGATACGAAGGCCGTGTCCAAGTCGGGTTTCCACAGAAACTGTGCGCGTGCACGACAGTGCACGACCAGTGCACGTGTCCTCGTGTCCTCGATAGGACACGAGGTGTCCTAAAATTTTGGAGGCATGTGCGCAGACATTGCCCCCTCGTGTCCACCAATTTTGGTGTGTCCTAGTGTCCTGTGTAGTGAGAACCAAGGGGGTGGTAGCAGGGCACATTTACAGTGTACTGTACACTGTGTCCAGTGTGTGAAACTGAGAGCTTCGTGTCCAGATTTTGGACACGACACAACTCAATTTGTGCTCAGTGTTTTAGGGTTAGGTTTAGGGTTAGCTAGGCTAGGTTTTGGTTCAAAAAGTTTTGGAAAACAGTGTGTATTTACACTATGACAGTGAACAAAAACAGTGAGCATAATTAGGGTTTTTATATGTAGGATACGTGTCCGATACGACACCAAACAATCCTATTTCCTACCAAACTTAGCCTACAGTTCCCTAGTATCTATATGCATGCAAATATGAAGAGAAATTACTATATTAACTATGTTTATGGACATTTACCTATGAGTGCAAAACTCAAAGAAAATAAGGTTTTGGGGGGGGGGGTGTCCTCTTCACTTGGTGATGCCCAAAGCTCCACAAATCCTTGATAGCAGGCCCTAGATAGTATCCTCTAGTGTAGGGGAGTCCAATGCAAGAAACTAGGCTCAATTTGGAGCTAAAATGGTTAAGTGGTGAAGGGTTGAAGTAGAGGGAAAAATCAAGGTTCCAAGTAATGAAAATGGGACTTTTTGTGAAGGGGTGTACATATATAGGGGGGGTGTTGTTGGCTGCCATGGGGGGGTAGGGGTAGGCTATAGGGCCCCTTTCCACCTTGCAAAGCTTAGCCCCTAAGGCTTTGACTAGGTAGATAGATATTTAGGTTTTTCTAAAATATCTAAAAAGTAATATCTAGATATTTATCTAACTAGATATTTATACATAAGGCTAATATCTAATCATTAGTCTTCTAGGTTAGTGGCTAACCTCTAGATTAGGATAAATAGGTTAGGGATCATCAAGTCACAAATCAAAAGTCCATGAATAGTAAAATCTCACTAATCCTTCTTAATTCCTAGAAAATTACCAAAATACCCCCTTAGGCTAAAACCACTAAAATGATATTCTAAGCCTATGGTCAAGTTCTCATGGTCATGGCAACTTCTAGGTTAGAGAAAACTAGGATTTACACTAAGTTATACTAACCAAAATCACAAAGTCATAAGTCATGACTTAGCATGACTTTAGAAATGGTTTAACTACACTAATAATCACCAAAAATCATATCATGACTAAAATACTATTAATTAATAATAAAAAATAATAAATTTTCAAAAATCCCCAATTTCAGAAAACTGGGTGCTACATATGATGAACTCGGGAAGGCTGGAAGGAGAGTATCTGAAACCGGCCTTTCTCTTCGGGGATGTCCTATCCATAAAGAACCCCCGAGTATTGGACGTTTCTGAGAGCTGGGATTTTACTCTGGACGGGGTGGAGATCCATATTCCCGAAATGGAACGTCATTTTTCCCTCTCGTAGTTCAATATGGTACCATTGAGCAGGAAGATGGTGGGTTCCATTACTCCAACCCAATCAGGAATGTTCGTGGGCAACATCCATTATAATAAGAATATTGGGTCAACATATGCGAGCAGGGATTCGGTCAGTCGGAGCGTGATGGGACTGACTCCGGGTACTTTTATAAACGTATCTGGTCCCAACTTCACGTTTACTCTAGCCGATACCTTCCTGAATCAGCTCGCTCGCAAGGGGTCTTATCCTATTGGCAGGTTGTCGTTACTGAACTGGATAAACCCCATCCCTACGTGGGCCAACCTGACCTCATGGATCCTGAGGAAATATGAGGCATTCTTTCGGGAGATTGACCTCTATTATGCCATCCGGGGCACCTGCTACGGGTTACCCATCAACAAGCCATTGTTTATGGCTCTTTTGGAAATGTATAATCGACGGACGGAAACTTTCTTCGTGCCCGGAGGGAAGTTGGGACTTGCTCTACATGAAATGTATGTTGTTTCTAAGCTGCGATGGGGGGACGAGGCCTTTGAAGTGTACACCCCGACAAACGAGGAATTCAAGGATCTGGATCGACGATTCCCGAGTTTCGTTGCCGTGTACCGGGAACTGCTATGTCACCACAGCATCTGTCACCAAACGGCTATCAAGAAGAACGATAGCTCAGAAGGAAACGCTTTCCATACCACGTCCTGGGTCTCGTATCTTTTCAAATTAAGTCCCTCTGGCCGGGTTTCTTCCCGAGGTCCTCAAACCCAGGAAGAGATAGAAAACCAGTGACAAATTTGGGAGTCATACTGACTCCTTCAGTTATTTCTACCATGGTACCCGGCAGATGTCTGAGAAAGCGCTCTTGGCCGGATTCTTGATGGTGTGGCTACGGAACTGCGTAGTCTCGGGAGGGGCAGTTTCTATTGAAAGGATCAGCCGCCACTTCATCCGCCCGACCGTGAAGCTGGTCTTCAGAGTCAGGCTGGCCCTTCTTCCGGCCATGGTGTGTAGCATACACCACGGCCTCCGTGCCTTTTCGTCCAAGGTTATTGCCCCGTGAGACGACCCTGGACTTTGAGCGAATAGATCTACCCTACCATTACCTAATGGGGTGGCTATTGATGCATTATCGGTCGTTAATGAGGCCCGGAGCAGGAGACGGTGTTACCGCTGATGACGCTTTCCTTTTTCGATACCATCGTCAGCCTTGGGACTATGACACCATGCCAGCTTGTCGGAGGGCACTGGCGAGAGTAGACGGGCACGACTTCTTTGTGTCTGTTCCTCAGTTTACCGCTAGGGAAGTGAAGGGTGTACATGTTGACGGCATTGATCCTCCCCTCCTCTTATCTGAAAAAATGCTCCTCTGGCTGCACAATATTCGTCCGGCACACCTGGTATATCGTTACCGCAATAACGTGTACCTGGAGCCCTACTTGCCTAGTAGGTTCTCCCGCCAGTTCGGGTACAGTCAGCTGTTCCTTGATTGTCCCAGTGCTTGCCTAGGCTTTGAGGGTAGTGTCCTTGATGGTATCAGGGCTTGGCATTATTACAATGCGGTTCATACCCGGGCTAGCTTCTCGGTCCCCGATGCTAATACGTCAGGAAAGATTTTGTACATGGCGGCCCTTTATCATGTTACGGCGAGCAAGCTTCCCGTTAACTTTGACATGAGTACCAGTTTTATTGTCGGTACTGGCTTGGCAAAAAAATCCGAGGGGTCCAAGAAGAGAAAGAAAAAGGCGAATACGGTTCCTGTGCCGGAATCGGAGTCCACTACGGCGGGCGAAGAGGATGATGAACAGGATGCCGATGATTCATTCCATCCCTCGGACGAGGAGGTGGGGGATCAGCCACCTATTATGCCAGATGAAGTGGTGGCGGGGCAGCCGCCTGCTGTGCCTGACGAGGTGGTGGAGGATCAACCACCTATTGTGCCTGGTCCTTCGCGCAAGCGAAGCAGGCGTATGTTCACTGATAATGGCAGAATCTTTTCCACGAAGCCAGCTGCGGTAAGACGCCGCAGGCTATTTATTAAGGATGTTGATGCTGTTTCTGAGGTGATTTGAATTTCAACTACCTTCTCCTTCTTTTTCTGAACTATGGCCTAATCACCTTCTTTTGCTCTTTGTAGGCGTTAGGAGAAGATGAGTCTTCAGAGCCGGCGGCTGCCTCTGCGATCGATCCGGCTTTACATAATTTGATCGACGACGTGTGCGCCGATACCGTTTCTGCTGAGGTCCTTCCGGTGGCAGCGGAGGCCGCTCATGTTGCTGGAGGTTCGACCCAAGGTGATGTGGGTCCTTCTGATCCCGTCCCTGAGATTGCCGACTCTCGGCCAGGCGATATCGACCTAGTTGCTCTCCTTCTGGGGTGGCTGGGTCGGAGGGGCCGACTGCCTTCTATTCGGAGGTTGCAGGTGAGGAGACCACGGTGGTTGTGGGCGAATCTCAGCTTCCACAATCCTTTGCTGGTAAGATAAGTCAAGTCTTGACTAGTTCGGAGGCTTATTTACTCTATCAGCACATCCTTCGGATTAAGCTGATTGATGGTTGCTTTGGACGTACAGGTCCCGTCCCTTTATTGCCGGTGACGGACATTGTCGGGGAGAACTCTACTGGAGGGGATCTGATGGAAGCACATGTGCCTCATTCTCTTCCGACATATATTAAAGGGACTCCAGCTGGATCGAGTTTGGGGGCTCAAGTGGCGGCACAGCCGGGGCAGGGGACAACGCTTCCTACGTCCTCCTCTGTTAATATGGTTTCGGGGGTTGACCTTTCCGCCTTGCCGAGTATCCAAGCTCTTCGGGCGGCGGAAGAGGAGCTAGCCGCAATTCATGTGTCTTTTCGTTCAGAATTTGTTTCCCTGGTGGCAGGGATGGCATGTTCCGATGCTACTCCTTCGACACTGCCCGCCACACTTCCTTTGACGCCGTCCTCTACAGAAGTTTTGGATGAAGTGTCACAGGATATGGTTGACAGCTTTTACCGCCACCTGAAGAGAGGGGTCGAAGCAGCTGTGGAGATAGGGACTCCCTTTGCTATGGCCCGTCAGTGCGCCGGTGGCCAAATCGACATCCTTAGAACACTTTCCGGTGGGGCGGGGCTAGCTGCGCTTCTGGAGCCCAAACTGCTAGAGTCTGATCGACTTGTGACCCAATTTCATGTGCTGCGGCAAGCTGATCTGTCCGCGGCAATAGATCAAGAGCGCACTTTCCTCATAACCGCGGTGGAGAAGGTGAGGCTTGCTCGGGATTCGATCAAGCCGACCATACTGAAGGACCGCTGCAATCTGTCTCAGTTATACGATCAATTGAGCCGTAGAAATAAGATTGCACGGCTCGGGAAGCGGCCGCCTCCCACGGGGTAATCGACACCAGGGAGCAGATCCTCGAGCTCCAGAAAAAGCTGGCCTTTCTGGAGTCTGAGGTCGAAGCCGCCCGTACCGAAAAGGGACTTGTTATCCTGGAGGCTAACAGACTTAGTCGAGCTTCTGCCAATCCGGAGCTCGCCCTGAAGAAGATGGAGGATGGCTGGCGGGCAAACATGTAATTGTCAAGAGTGCGTCTCGACGGGCCACTAGCATATCGGGTCAGGTTTACTACTCATGTCAAGAGTACTTGTCAAGAGTGCGCCCCGACGGACCACTATCAAGATTATACAAGACGGGTTCATGTTATCATGTTCAAGTCAAGTCAAGTTAATGTTCAGTTCAAATCTCATCAAGCTCAAGTTCAAGTCAGTTCAATACTAGCAAGTCATAAACATGCTCAAACTCTATCGTGCTCAATATTAACAAGTTATCATATTGGATCGTCGCAAGTTAGGCCAAGCACATGATGCATGCAAAGGTCAAGACATTACACTAAGAACTATATGAACAAGCATGGAGATATGGGACAAGGGTATCATGGCAAGAATGCGCTGGACAAATGACGCTAGGTGACGCTGGGCAAGTGGAAAGGGGCAAGTGGCGCCATGGAAAGCACGTCGCTAGGGGGCGCTTTCTTGCTAGGATGGCGCGGTGCCAAGGGATGCACGCTCGTTAGGATGGCATGGCGCCAAAGGACGCGCGCGCGCAACCAAGATGGCACGGCGCCAAGGGGCGCGCATGCACTGCTCATCTTCTTCAACAGCACCGAAAGTGCATGGTTGAACCCATGAACTCCAAAATGTCATAACTCCCTCAAAGCAAGTCAAAATTGTTACGACCCACAACCACTTTTCGGGATACGAGTGCGTGTCAAAGCCAGCCTACGCCCCTGTGTCGGCGGTAGAACGCTGTCTAGCCACAATGCTCAAAATCACATAATCGATAACTTTATTGCTCATTCACATTCCTAAATTAATTACAATATTTATAAGAATTATACTTTGACGAAGAATATAAACTTTTACAATTATAGGAAACTACCACAAATCCTACTAGTCTTCTATGGTTGACCTCAGCATATACCAGTATCACCCAATGCTAAGAGAAGCCATGGCTAACCTGAAAAATGTTGGTTCCAGTCAGGAAAAGAATAAGCACACAAACTGACAGGCTATTCGCAACATAATAGAATTTACAATACATGAAAATAGCATATGTGAAAGAAAACTAGAGAGTAAACTAATGTCATCCTATAACTAGATGAAAGCAGGAATATGGAACAAGTATATCAACTAGAAATAAATATGTAAACATGGTGACATGGCAAGTGGTGAGAGAATAAGGAAATAATAAATGAGACCACTATCTACGTATGTTGAAATATCAGTTTCAATGTGTGAAAGGTTAGGGGATAAATCAGGCACCCCGCACGTGAAATGTGCGACTGCTATTCTCTACGAAAGACATGGGGGATAGAAAGGGTAGTTCACACGTCTACTAAGATATTTTTTTTCCCTACTTGTACTCAAGGACCCGAACAAGTCACGAACACGGTAAGCATGATAAAACAAGAATATAATGAGTAGAGGTGCATGATACTAACTCGTGTGTCCAGCATGTCAACAAGCAAGAGAGCATACGTATGATATGTACTGAAAAACTATCGTAATTGAAAGCAATCAGAAAGTGCACTTGCCTGGAGTCCTTTGCTGGTGAAACCGATAGTACCATAGCATCCAGGACAGTCTGATTAGCCTATGGTCGATATAAAATAGTCAAAATCACAAGAAATCGGAACGTATGACTAGTTGCGGTCAGGATTTACTTGAAGCAAAATTCATATAATAAATTTATATAATCTAATTTAAAAAATATTTATTATATTTAGTAACCATATTTTTACTAGTGAAAATAGTTTTTAGAGAAATACTCGAAATCACAGAAAATCCTTTTTAGAGCTAAAATCCCGAATTAAAATTATATATAAGTCAAGCACAAATTATATTTGAAAAGTAGCAAAAAATATTATAATAATATCTTAGGTCAAAACCAGATTTCAAATATACAACTTAATATGATATAAAGCTAGGTTTGAAGTCCAACCCATCATTAAAACCCAAATTAATAATAATATTATTATTTTAAGATCAAAACTCATTAAATACCACAAAATAAGACTTTGGCTTCTAAACTAAATACCAAAATAGTAATATAATATTTTATCACTAAATTTTTTTTAGAAATATCTTATATATATATATATATATATATATATATATATATATATTATAATAAAATCAATTATTTGAGAAATAAATATATTTGTCAACAATGTAAACCCATAGGATTTTATGGACCCAATAATTACATAGTAAAATAATTAAATTTATCTATAAATATTAAAGCCCCATATTGCATAAAAATCCAACAAAAAGTCCAACTAAATATAGACCAGCCCAAAGACGATATAAGCTCAAAGCTATTATTCTATTTCATATATTATTCCATTTCATATATATATATATATATATATATATATATATATATATATATATATATATATATATATATATATATATATATATATATATATATATATATTCTATTTAGAGGGACTTAGGCCCAACCCCTCTACTGGTTTACTAGGCCAATCCTACCAAATTGAACACCACAAGAAAAACAAAAGAACTAACATACAACAGTATCGATACTACTATGTTCCCCCAATGCCATGTTTCTCTAAGAAAAGAAAAAATGATCAAAAAGGAAGTCTATGCTGCTTCTTTCAAAATGAAATTAAAGTATAATAGTCAAATAAGACATAAAGCAAAGAGGACACAGAGAGAGAAAAATTAAAAGGAATTGAGAATGTTGGAGAAGTAGCCATCGGAAGAGGTGAGGAAAGAGGTACAAATCAAGTGAAGGAAAAAATGCTCACCGAGCTCGGGGCGGAGGCGATCTGTAGCTGGCACTGGACGTGGGATCGACGGTCGACGTACCAGAACGAGAGCGGAGGAGACGGTTTGGCCGCAAACCCAGTTGGCGGCGGACGTTGCTTCGACGAGACGTCGCTTGTGGGGTATTAACAACGGCTGGTGCAGCCTCGGATCTGGCAGTGCGGCCACGATGGCTCCCGACACGGTGCTGCAAGGCATGGGAGGCGGCTAGGTGTCACGACCCGTACCCAGATTAGGGGCACAAGCACGTGGGTACTTCCAGTCTACGTCGCAGAATCGACGGTAGAATGCTGTATAGGTCTACTAGAAAGTATAGCATCTAGACACAATATATATGTACTTGTCATCTCTGTACGGAGATATATAATCTCAACTCAATCACAAGAAATCTAAGGAAGATAGGCACGAATATCATAAAGATATGATGGAAATATAAGAACTGAAAAAGATGCGAAGTCAAGACACAGTTTAGAGTTAAAAATAACATGATAATCCAAAATATAATATATAACATAAGTCTCAATACTAGCTGGAACGCAGTCCAGTCAAACCTATCTAACTGTCTAAGCAGGAGGTAAATCCTCTACTGGCACCAAGGGTAATGTCTCATCAAAATCTCTATCTTGGCCATACCGTAAAAGGTAGAGCAATTAGCCAACATGTCCTCTGTAAACATCAACCGTTATTCTGTCAGAAAAATGAGCAAGTATACCTCCAACAACAGTTCTATAGTATTGACAAATGCTTTAAAAGACAATCATAATGGAATACAAGATGATATATCAAGACTGTAAGTAAAACATGATATATAAACTAAAAATCATGTCAGGGTGTAACGTACATGAAAGTATAACAGTACAGGAATATGTGATGGATAATGTAAACATAAAATATGCCTTAAGATATTATACCACTATGTGATCAGCTTGGGTCAAGATCAGGCTGTTCTATTTGGCCCGGCTATCACAGAAAAATCTCAAGAAGGGTCAAGCCGGCCAACATGGAAAGCGAGCACAAAAAATATAAGATCTAGCTACACCCTACGTGCATTGAGGGTGACACAAGCACACGAATAGTGACATAGGGGTATTCATCGCATAACCTATAATAACTTTCCATCCCCGAATAGTATATGGATCCGGACATAGCACTTCATGACACGGGATTCTCCAAGAGGGTAGCTAACCCCCCTCAAAAATTGATGTCTATACAAGTACAAGAAATAAGACCGAACAATGTACCAATATACCAAGAAAGTCCAGAAATAACATCTCATGCCAGGATCCGACGTATACTAGTCCGTGCACCATCGTGACAAGAATCAAGTAAAACATTATAACTGAATCGGTTACAGAAGATATCAAGACAAGGAACTACTATCAGATAATATACTCGCCTGCGGTCCTGAGCTATCAAATGGGGTCGATGCTCAGAGTAATGTCACAAACCTAAAGATGAGATATATATAAGCTAATTAGGGTTCAACAGTATTAGGCATGATTATATAGTATAAGCTAAGTAATCTAGGTCAAACCCAGTCAACTAAGTCAAATAGGTCGTAAACTGTAACGCTCCAGTCCCAAATACTTGAGACTAGATACGTATCATGCCAGCTGTATACATACGAGTAAATATACGGCTCGTATGTATACATAAGCTGTAAATATAGAAGCCAAGACACTAAATCTCATCCATAAAGATAAATAATGATATAAAAGCAACTTTGAGTTTGTCATGTACAAAATAATTGGGCGGAGACAAAGTCCACTACCAACCCAATTAACTATGGAAATAAAATATACAAGGAAAGAATTTAGCAAGCGAGAGCAATGGCGAGTCCAAGAGCAATCATCACGAAGGAAGGAATGGCCTTAGCTAGAGAACCTGCAAGAAATCACGAAAACACACACCTGGAAAAAAAACCAGGTCCTCAACAGTAAAATATGCATGAGTAAAGGTTCCTAACCATCCTATGTGATATGCATTTTGAGGACAACGTTCTACGCAGGGGCTGTAACGGATTCACGCAAGCAAGTAATAGAAAGTGGCCAGCAAGTAGCGCTCATCCGAGACGCTATCGACCTAGGCAGAAGGTAGTGCTCATGAGAGTCACCCTCGGCCCAAAATATGTGTAAAAATAAAATATAGCCCCTACGCTAATAACTGTCCCCTCTCCCCAATGATACTATACATGCGTCGACTCTACGACACTGTTTAATCCTTAATAACTGCCAAAGTCTTCTACACAATCTATTAGCAGTTATATTCTAACGCATGCGCACGGGGGGATCAGCCCACACGCAAGTGACCCCTACATGATACTCACAACTCTCACACACAACTCGTGTACAATCGTGACAAGTCAATGAGACACACTAAATTTGACGGTAGTCCCTTAACTCTAAGCCAATTGTATAAAATATAGTAATTTGCATTTACATATAATTTAAAAAGAAACAACTAAAACATGCAAGATATTGAGCAGGAAATTTAAACAGTAAAGGCAAGGTGTCTTGCCTGGGTACCGCCTAGTGTGGTGCAATAATCCAGCAAGTTTTGATTGTCCTTTAGCCATGATCGAAGCGTAGGGTCCGAAATCGAGAAGGAAGTAAGGGTACGATTAGTCATGATCAGCTAAGATAGTTGATGAAAATTTAAGAAAATAAATA
This sequence comes from Iris pallida, assembly GCA_029216955.1. NCBI lineage: Eukaryota > Viridiplantae > Streptophyta > Magnoliopsida > Asparagales > Iridaceae > Iris > Iris pallida. The sequence goes on along the minus strand of JANAVB010007199.1, from coordinate 12,346,278 downwards.
TATGTACTAATTTTGAAAACTACTTTCATAATAAATTTACGTAATTAAAAGTACCTTATATTTACAATTTTTGGAAAAATACCTTTTTATTAGCCACTACATGTCCATATAATACTTGAAGAACCGAAAAATAATTTTAGGCTACAACCATTCTAAGTTCGTAAAGATTTTTGTAGAAATCTATATTTTTATTAATTAGATAAATATTTGAAAATATCATACAATATTATATAATCACGAAGATACACTTTAAAATCGAGAAATATTTATAATATGATTAAAATTGTATCAAGATATTCTTCTTAGAGAAATAATATAAAAACAATTTATATCCTATGCATATAATAAATAATATTTTAGGTTTTAAAACTAGACTTTGCAAATTTAGATTTTGATATTGGTAAAAATATTTCAACAGTGTCAAGCTTAATTATAATCGCAGTAATCCCCAAATAATAATAATAATAATAATAATAATAATAATAATAATAATAATAATAATAATAATAATAATAATAATAATAACAGTAATATATAATAATAATAATAATAATAATAATAATAATAATAATAATAAAAATGATGATAATGTAACAGTAATATATACCAGTATCATATAATAATAATACTATTAATAAATATAATAATATTAATTCTATTACTAATAACTCAGAAAAATCATACACTCATCCCCCAAATTTATTACTGTTAAAAGAGAGAGAGAGAGAGGTGGAGTGGAGAAGTGGGTTTACTAAGGGGGTTTCGCCGGCGGTTCTCCGACGACGGCGTGGAGAGGCGTCGACACGGCGGCGGTGAAGGCGCAGAGAGGGGGACGGAGAAGAAGAAGTCGGAGCTCACGAGGAAGGGGGTCGGCGGACCACTTGGAAGAAGACGGCGGCGGATTAAGGAGTTTGGCGCGGCGGGGGTTTCGAGGCGAGGAGGGCGGCGGTTTCCGGCGGTCGGGTTCTCGCGCGGGCGGTGGAGGAGGGGAAGGAGAGGCGAAGGGTTGTGTAGATCAGGGCCGCGCGCTCCGGACGGAGGTGGTGAGTCCCAACGGCGGCGACGGGCGGTCGTACTGTACGAAACGGGGGCAGTCGGCCATGGATGGATGGGGAAGTGGCGGATCGGAGGTGGCTCCTAGATCCGGCCGGCAGAGGCGGGGTTCGGCGTGCTGGTGGTGGCGCGCTCTCACTCCGCGGCGGAGGATGCCGTGCTGCGGCGGCGCTCAGGTTAGGGTTCCCCATTCTTCTTTCTTTTGTTGTGAATGGGATGGTGTTGACGGTGTCTTGTGATTTTCCGGCGATGGTGTCGATGATGGTATTGGAAGTGGAGGAGGGGGTCACGATGGTGGTGATCAGTCTGGTGGCAGCGGTGGTGGCGGTGTCCTGGTTTGGGCGATGATTGGGGGTGTCGGAATGATGTTGTCAGTGGTGATGGTGGAGACGGGGATGGAAATGGTGAGGGTGCTGGTCGTGGGTCGACGGGGGACGGGATAGGGTGTTGACGGTGGTTGAGGTAGTGTTGTAACGGATACGTGTCCTGCGAGACACGGTACGGGTCGGTGTTCGGGGTTGTCGGACACGGAGAAGATAATTGTATATGTACTAGAATTACTTATAGTGGATGCAGGGAGGCACAGACACGATGCACAAATTTTGTGGAAAAATTTGGTTGTGGAGAGAATTATGGAGGAGTACCTGCCTATTTATAGGATGTAGAAATTCCCATTATGATAAGGATTGGGATTGTTTAAATCCCTCAGATAAATTAAATCAATAATCAAATCCAAATTCAAATTAGATTCTAATTTAAAACTAGGTAATCTAATTAAATATAAATTCTATCCTTAAACTACTTAAATTAAATCCATAAAAATCAAATCGAGATTTAAAATGACCACAATAAAGTTCAAGTATATTTTCCAAAAATACCAATAATAATAATTTCGAAAATAATAATTATTTAAATAATAAATAATAAATTAACTTTTATAATTAACAAAAATATGTTAATAACAAATTTCAAATTTCACAATATATCTAGAATACATTTTATATAAAACAAAATTTTCTAAACCACCACTTATTTTTAAACAACGAACAAAATAACTCTTTTATACAAAATAAAAATATTTATCATATTGTTTTGAAAACTAAATTTTTTTTATATATAATTAAAATCTCTAATAAAATGTTTTACAAAAAAATATGTATCTCGCACATATTCGCACTTGACGAGACATGTAAAAATACGAATTCGTACCGGACGTGTAATACGACTATGCGACGTACAAATACCAAGTAAAGATTTTAAATACTAAATTTATATAAAAAAATTTAAACGCAGAAAATTAGGGGGTTTACATAAACTAGGACAAACTAGGTTACAAAAAGTCAAACTAGGTTTAAATTAGGCTAATAGTTGACTCATAGTTGACTTTTGGTCAACGGGTCAACTCTGGTCAAGTTCTAGTCAATTCTAGGCCAAGTGTTGACTTGTAGTTGACTTTTGGTCAAAATAGTCAAACTTGGTCAATTGAGGTCAAAACTAGTCTAAGTATCATATTTCTAACATTTACCTACCAAGATACCACTCTCTTGGTCAAACGGGATCAACTCTAATCTAAGAACTAAAATATCAAGTTGTACCTCGTTATTCGTATATCGAAACCTATAACACGTAAATCGAGATAAGATAATCAACGGTAGGTTAATAATCTTATCATAGTAATTTACATGGTCATCTTGTCAATTTTAGCAATGTGACATCACTGGAATCGACTAATCTCAGTTTCGTTGCACTAATTACGAAATACGAACGTAATAAGAATTAATTATAACTAAAGGTGATAAATAGAGAAATATCTACAAATATTGTCGGATGATAAAATAAACATCACCAACGTATCCAGAATGGTCAAATCAGCCAGGATAGCCTATCCATAAGTCTAATTTGGACACAGGAGCAAAAATGTAATTTTGGATCAAAACGGTATCCGTGTCGGACCCGCTTTGCACCGAAAAATGTACAAGGATACTAGTCCACTAATGTCACGCCCCGATCCCGCTAGGGTCGTCCGCCTTGCCTGGATCCCTGCGAGATCGATCGTTCTCGCTAAGGCGTGATGCCGTGCAAGCCTAAGTTACGCTTGTACAAGGCCAATGTACCTGCACAAAACAACTAGTCAAGCAAAACACACGTACGCACCCATTTATTGCAGAAAACAAAATATTGGACACAGAGATTTGAAATAGAAATACTTCTTTTATTGATAAACTTGATAGAAATACAAGCACAAAGCTTTGTGAACTCAGATTTGTCTTATCTTGGCTACATGATTCTCTTTTAAAACTCTATTTTGAAAATAGTCACAATGTCCATACATCATATTCCTTTATTACATGCTAGAAATGAAAAGACACCTTCAAAGGAAAATAAACTTGAAACTTAACTGGAATAAAAAGTAGCTTCGAGGCAGTCCACCGCTCTACTGGGCTAGACGAGCTTTAGTGCCTCACTTGAAATCCCCTGTCTCCTTTGCTTTCTGAAAAGGATGCCCATAACGTGGGTCAGCACACATCATGTACTGGCGAGCGGCTCTTTGCCGAAACTCACAAATATCTGCACTAATTCAATGTGAAGCTACATATTTACTAGTGCGCTTCCTACTTGTCTAGGTTCTTTTTAACAATTCATAAGAAACATGACAGCAGAAATATTTCATAATTAACTTATCTATCGCCTACAGTCATTCCTGCACAAGACAGGTCAGCACAATTTGCATATGATATAAAGGTATATTGTTTAACTCCGTATCTCTTGTTAGGTTGCAATGTACTTTGATTTCATAAATGCGCCTAACTATATGTTGGTCCACGGGTCATTTTTCGTGATTACTCGCTGTGACACATGGGTTCAGCTCGTCGCTATTTGGACATTGGTTTAACACTCGAGGTTTCTTGTACCTCGAAATGTCTAGATAATCTCTCCCATGCCGAGCGATTCTAGGTGCCCCCAGAACCCATTGTATACAAGTTGTCCAGGACCTGTGCGTACTCTGTAAGGCGACTGTTAGGCAACACATGTATTTATGCTTTGCTTTGGGACAATTCTCTTTACTGTGGCAATGTATACAAGTCCGTCTTTACACATCTAAACATTTGAAGCATAATCATAGGCAACAGATATTAATCACATGAAAACAGATGAACGGCAACATATAATTCAATTCATTATCTTCCCTTTATCTTTTATTATTGTGGTATCGTTGATCGTAGGGACGAGGCAACAGAGTGGACTAGAGATCATTTTTATTAGGTCGTACAAATAAATACAAGCCCGGTTAGAGCAACTCACCGAGATGAATCTTAGTTGAGAAAAGGAGGGACTTCACGCGCCGTTCAGTTCACGTGTCCTACATTGGCACCAACAGTTGATTAGCATACTTTGGTCTCTTTCTCTCAAGATTCGGAATGAATGCGAAGTACGATGAAAGCGAACAATGAAAACCAATCATCGAAAACCAACACGAAAACACATTCATCAAAACAAAGTAGTGAAAGAAAGCATCCAAAAAAACTCTTGGATTCATTTCAATAGAAGCTAATCCATCAATTGGAAAGGTTCATTGCATTTCATCCATGATCAATCGATACCGACAAAAGTTTCCCCAAATACTCAGTTCAAGAGTGAGTCAGCAAGCCGTAGGTATTACATAATGGACCATGAGGAGCGGGGCACTACAACTAAACCTAAGAAATTTTATATCCACGAATCCAGAATGACGATACGAACCCAACGGCATATTCAGAATTGGATTCTGTTGACCCGATCTTAAATTGGTCCTTTGACCAGGACATTAAAATTCCAATTTGCACAGAAAAGCGTATCGGAGCCAATGTCCTCAAAATTCAGCAAATTATATGTCAATGAGTCCAGAAAGACGATACGAACTCAACGGTATATTCGGAATTGGATTCCGATGAGCCGATCTCAAAATTACCCGTTGACTTGGACTGTGGGGCCTACTTTATACCGAAATGCGTGCCAGGGCCTATGTCCTCTAAATCTAACAAACTTTATATGAATTCATGTCAGAACGATGCCACGAATCTACTGGTGGTGTCGGAACTAAAATCTGGACACTACCAAAATACAGCCATTTGACGACGGACATATAGCGACGGATTCTATCCGCCGCTATTAGCGACCGACTACCGACAAAGTTTTGACTGATTGCCGTCAAAAAGTCGATAACTTTTTATTTTATTTTAAGGACGAGCAAAGGTCGCTAATCCGTCGTTAAGTCGACGGAGATATAGCGACGGATGAAGGATCTGTCGCTATGCTGTCGCTTAGTTGGCAAAAATTGGCGAGGAATGTTGAAAAAAATTTCGTAAAATTTAATGATCACATAGCAACGGATATTCCGTCAACCAGCTAGGGTGATATAGCGACCACATAGCGATGGAATATATCAGTCGCCATTCCGTCGCTAAATATTCAGCCCTAACTTAAATTTAGCCGACGGGAGGGAAACTTTTCATTCCCCCCCAAATTTTCTCTCTCTCTCTCTCTCTCCGGCCACAGTCTCGCTCTCTCCAGGCAATCTTCTCTCTCTCTCTCACTTTCGGTTGTCGGGGTGGCGGGGGCTGGTGGTGGTGGGGGTGGAGGACGGGGTCGCGGCGGTGGGGTTGGGGGTCGCTGGGGAGGGGGTTGGGTCCGGGCGGCGGGGAGAGGCGGGGGCCGGTGGTGGTGGGGGTGGGGGTCGCGGTGGTGGCGATGGGGGTCTCGGGGCGGTGGTTTCGGGTCGGGACGACGGGGGAAGGCGGGGGCCGGTGGTGGTGGGGGTGGGGGTGGCTGGGGGGGGTTCGGGTCAGGGCGATGGGGGGAGGCGGGGGCCGGTGATGGTGGTGGGGGTCACGGTAGTGGGGTGGGGGCCACGGGGGGGGGGGGGTGTTCGGGTCGGGGCGGTGGGGGCCGGTGGTGGTGGAGGTGGGGGTCGGCTGGTGGGGGTGGAGGTCGCTGGGGGGGTTTCAAGTCGGGGCGGCGTGGGGGGGCAGCAGGTTTCGGGTCGACGGTGGGGATGGCGGTCGACGGTGGTAGGGGTGGGGGTCGCGGTGGTGGGGATGGCGGTCGGCGGTGGTGGGGGTTGGGTGCCGCCGGTAGTAACACACACACGCACACACGCACGCATGCACAAGCACACAGATACACACAAATACCCCCACGCACGTACGCACACACACACACACACACACACACACACACACACACACACACACACACACACACACACACACACATAAAGTATCAGTATAGGAATATAAACTTAGTATATAAATTATATATATATATATATATATATATATATATATATATATATATATATATATATATATAAACTTAGTATCAACGTTCAAAGTATCGGTATCGAAATCGGTATCGGACTATTTCTATGAGTCAATGTATCGGTATATCGGATCGGAGTATCGTAGAAGGATATATATATATATATATATATATATATATATATATATATATATATATATATATATATATATATATATATATAAGATATCTTAGTAGTAGCTAGGTAAGTGTTGAAAATTAAATTTACTTATACCAAGTTTTTTGGGCCTATCAGAGTTACAAATTTTTTTCAGAAATCTAGTATAATGCTGATTACCTCAAAAGACTTGCATAAGTAAGAGTGTATAGAGTGCATATCGTAGGCGGAATTATTATCACCATGAATCTCATGGCTTGTTCAACCAGAGCATAATATTGAACCAAAATTGTGAAGCAGAGCTTCACATTCACAATATTAGAAGGAAAAAATTTATGATGGGTGGTAGGGAGAGCCAGAATCCTTGTGATAGGTCCTGTTCCCGGTCACAAATATAGTGAGAAGCAGGATTCTGGCTCGCCGTACTACCTGCTCAGGAGGTTGAGAGAGTCAAATGAGAAACAGGATTCTGGCTCGCCCTACTGTCATTTCCATACAACAATGAATCTTCCACATTACACGTCTAACATTGTCATTTTGTTTAATCCCTAATTAATCTCCATGTTTCTATCAATCTTACCAGATGGCACCCAAGACCCGAGGACGTCACTCCTATGAGGCACAGATGGCTGCTGAAGAGGTAGTACCACCTCCTGCTGCTGAGTCGGTAGTAGTACCTACTGCTGAGTCGGTAGTGCCACCTCCTGCTGCTGAGGAAGTGGCACCAGAGGACAGTTGCACCGAGAGTTCCAGTCATCCATCTTCTCTGGATATTGATCTTACTGGCGTGGATCCTAGTTATGCGCGCTGGCTGAGGGAGTTCTATCTACCCCAGCATAGACGACAATATATATATATATATATATATATATATATATATATATATATATATATATATATATATATATATATATATATATATATATATATAATATATATTTATATATATATATATATATATATATATAAAATATATATATATATATATATATGATAAAAAAAAATATATATATATATATATATGATATAATTTTTGACTGGATTTGTTTCTAGTAGACTTATTAATTCTGACAACCGACTTGTATGGTTTTACAACTCTTCATGTTTCTTATTTTCTAAACATGGTTTTATCTAGACTTCGATGTTTTTAGATGCTATTATCTAGATTTGGTAGATATACACATATATATATATATATATATATATATATATATATATGATTTTTATATTGGTGTGTGTTGTATATTGGTTTGTGTGATGTATTTGGGATGGATATTTATTTTTTGGTGTGTGATGTATATTGGTTTGTGTAATGCGTGATGTATGATGCATATTGTGATGTTCCGATATTTTGGATGTTGTGTGAATAGGGAATGATCTGTTTTATGGAAAAAAATTCAAAAATGTTCCAGTTAGCGACGGACTAGCGACTAAAAAGCGACGGCTCGCGACAACCAAGCGATGGATTATCCGTCGCTAACTGCAGAATTTAAATTTTGCGACGGACTGCGACAACCAAGCGACGGATAATCCGTTGATTAGGTTCTAGAAATATGAAAGATTTCCAGAGCCTTAGCGATGGATACGTCGTCGTCAATCCGTCGCTGGTTTGCGACTACGCGGGACGGAATAGCGACGGAGGTTGCGTAACAGAAACTCTTTGATACGCGTTCACCGACAAGTTGCCGACGGATTACTGACGGATCGATCCCGTCGATAAGACGTTGTATTGCAAACTTTATGATACTTGATTTAACGGAAATCCGTCGACCATTCGTCGCTTGTTGGACGAATATGGCTGCCGAAAATCCGTCGCTTGGCGACAACTTAGCGACGGATGTTTTTTAGCGACGAGTCAAATCTCGATAGATGAATTTGACTAAAATCCGTCGGCAGACCGTCGGTAATCTAATTTATCGACGGATTGGCGACGGATAAGGCCGTCGCTAAAACGTTGAATTTTGGTAGTGGGAGTCCCGGGTTCAAAAATAGAATTTTACAAGTTAGAAATTACGAATTTGGACCGCCAACTTTGGCGTAAAATTCAACCAATCAAACGTGCTCATAATGAAATAAAACATGAGGGACAGGAAGATGATCACACCAGCTGTGCACAGGAACTAACGGCGCATCAAACGGAGGTGCGATGACGGAGATACGAGCCGACGAAGTTGGCTCCGCAAAATTGTCCTTGGCGGCCGATTTTGATGTATCAAACGACAAATTTAACGGATGAAACTTGAGGAGAGTGAATAGGTATATACCGAGATTGTGATGGAGCAAAGAGTTCGTCGATCCAACGGTCGAATTTCTCGAAAAATGTACAAGAAGTTGCTGTCCTGAAATACGATTCTGGATTCAAATCCGCGCGCGTCACGACGAAATTTCGTCCAAATACACGAATAGCCTAGGCTATACGTCGGGGAGGTCGAGGACGGAGCATGGGGGTTTGCCAGAGCATGTATAGCCATTTGGGAGGGATCGTGGTGGCCGGAGTTAGCAACGGGAGGCGGCCGCTACTGCTGTCGTGCATTTGTGCGCTCTTGGGCTTGCAGTCCTGCCTGACCGAGCGTAGGCGCCACTGTTCCGATCCCAAGGGTGGCACGCCGTACGCAGGGTGGTGCACGGTCGGCCGAGGTGCTATGATGGCCTTCGTCGGCTGGCGACGGCTGCACAGTCCGCTGCAAGTGCGGCTGTATCAGGACACGACAGCAGTAAATAGTAGTCACGTTGGGTTGCTGCGACTAGTAAGGGGCTCACCATGTAGTCGTCAGTGGTGGAAGCTCTACCATGGGTGGTCTTCGATGATGGGATAGGTTGTGACAGCAGCCCGAGTGGCAGTAACAGCCCGAGTGGCAGTAACAGCCCGAGTAGCAGTAGCCCAAGCAATGGCTGCTGCCATGGCATAAATGAGGTGCTGTGGAAGATGATGGTGATGGAGAGATGGTGTTGAAGTGAAGAAGAAGAAAAAGAAGAGGAGGAGGGGGAGAAAGGAGGTTGTCGGACTAGGGAGGGGAAGTCGACTGAAGGAGGCTGGGGTTGTTCGGCCAACATGGGGTGAGAACTGTATGTTTAATGAGAGAGAGAGAGAGTGGTATTATTGAGTTGTCTGTGGAAAATTTTAGGGAGAGGAGAGACAAATGTCTCCACAAAGTAGAGAGAGGAAATTATTAGGGCCGACCACAATTTGAGGGGTGTGGGAGTGAGTGTTTTGAAGAGATGTATGGTTGGGATTAAATAGGAGTGGAATCAAGGGTTGGGATTTAAATAGGGGATTAGATTTTATTTTAGGTATTTAATCAATGGAGTTGTCATTGAATATTTTTGAGTGGGAAGACTAGGTGTTTAATATTTTGTAGGAAAAAAGAGTATGTGGTTTTTCATGAGGGGGTATAACATGAAGCTTGGGTTGGGTTCAGTTGAGCCTGGTCGAGTCAAAACGGTCTTGGTGCAATAAATGATTTAATTTAGCCACTTATGATCACGGGTAAATAAGTAGCATGCGGAGGCTCAATTAAATAGGATACGGATGTCATGTAGGTAGTAGACTTAATGTGGGCCAGGTCCATATGTTGGATTGACAGGTTTGGTTCGAAAGGTTGTCCCCAATTCAAGTCGAAAATAAATGTGACTCCATGGGATGAATTAAAATTGGGTCTTGTGTCAGAAAAGTTATGCGAATCAAATGAAGCACAAGATGGTGTGTTTGAGTGGGACACGAAGGTCATGAGTGTAGGGTGTCTCGAGTAGATCAGGTATGAGTAGTTGGTTTCGAGAAAACAATTAGTCTTGTGCTCCTAAATTAAAAGTCACAGTAACGTGCATATGATGATCAAAGATAAAAGTGAAAATTTAATTAATAATTATTCAATGATCAATTGTCCTAGATTGACCCGAAGTTGTGCGATGCAAAAAGAGTTCAAGGGAACAAGTTTGAGTGGGACATGATATATCAAAATGATGATAATCTTGTCTACTACAAACTCATGAAGAGAGTTTCCAAAGATTGGCATCTCTGACGCTCCAGAAGTCAAAGTCACGGAAAAGAACATTAAATAAAAAATAATAATCAAATAGCAATATTTATTGAAAATAATTGATTTAGAAAATTGAAAAAATAAATACCAAATTCAGGGGGCTTACACTAGGCGTCGGTGCGAGGGCTACGGAAGCGTCGACGGCGAGGTCGAGCACAGACGGAGGAGCGATCTGCAATAGTGTGGCAGAGTCGGAGAAGCCATGGCCACTGGCCAGAGAGCTCGGGTGCTGGTTAGAGGAGGATGGAGGAGCTTCACGTCCAGGCTAGAGGACACGGCGACCAAGGAGGCGGATGGCACGGTCGGGCTCGCCGGAGTTAGGGTTAGGTTTTTCTTACTTCTGGTTTGTACTGATTGTATCCGACACAAGGATTGGTGTCCTTGGGTGTGGTTGTAACTGTAAAATCGGGGTCTGACCAGAGGATGGTAGACACAGACACTTCGTCACGAAATTGTGTATTGGCTGTGTTACTGGTGATCATGGTGGTGACTGATGGTGAAGATGGATGACGGGATGATGGCGGTGGTGGCACTGGTGGTGGCGGTGGTGGTTTAGTGTGGCTGGGTTGGGGGCGATGACGGTGGTGATGGTGGTGGTGTTTGTGGTGGTCAGAACAATGGAATGGTGGATGGGGCTGTAGTGGTTTGGTGGTGCGGTCGTACGATGTCTCGCGGCTACTCTTCGGATTCGAACGTCGGCCGGGTGATGGTGTGTGTTATCGACGTCACGGTTGGCTCTAGGCAAGGCCGAGGAGGCTTCGGTCAGGCACGGAGGATAGATGTTTGTCAGGGTCATATAAGGAGTATGGAGAAGGTTTGCTGAGTATAGGATATGGGTCCTATACATGTTTATAAGAGGAGATGGTTAGGAGATCGGATAGAGTCCTGATAAAATTAAGATAGAATTCATTTAAAAACTATTTCCATCATCCTGACCTAATAGTTGTTTACTAATATCATTTAAACTAGTATTTAATATATTCTGATAATTCACATCATACGATTTAATATTATCAACTTAATTTAAATCGTAATTTCAAATTCGAATCAATAATCTCAAATTAAATCTAATCACAAGAATTACAGTAATAATTTAAAAAAATATTCGATATTATTAATAATTTAAAACCTACTTACAAATATTTATTTAAATAAAATTTATGTTATCAAAATAACGTAAAAATATATTTTTATAAACCCAATATTTATAAAATATATGGACAACATCCTTTCTATTATTGAAAAGTACCTACGAGTTCCAATAATATGATTTATAATAATTAGCACCTTCAAAATATTTAATTTAAACTAGTTTTGATAAAAAGGATAATCATAAATATCTTTTACAAAATTCAGACGAAAATCACCTTTAAGGAAATTTGAAAATTCGGTAGGAGGAGTTACAGGAATCGAGACTTCCAAGGGTCTAATTGTGTAAAATTGAATTTTCCACAACATAGAACCATTAGATCTCGAAAATAACAAGATTTAAGAGATCAAAACCAAGAAAAATCGAGAAAAACTATAAACTTAGATCTACCAAAATCCATCCATCAAAATAAAAAATGTCAAGAGGCTTAGTATCAAACAAAGAAGACAATAGAACATAAAAACTTGAGATCCATCATGAAGCAAGTTGCACTTGCCTAGGGCTTCTATGTAGGTGGAAAGGAGTAATTGAAGAAGAAGGAAAATAAATGAGAAGTAATGGAGGAGAGAGAGAGGAGTTGACATATATATCAACCTCTCCATCTCAACCCAAACCAAACCAAACCAAGAAAAGCCAAGCCAAGTCGAACCAGAATAAACTAAGCCAAAGGTAAGCAAGACAAGTCAAAACATGGGTCAGCTGACAAATGTCAAAAATTTGTACACGTATACTGGAAATACGTATAACAGAAAACGGGAGTGACAAATATGCCCACCTTAAAGAATTGTGTCCTCATAATTTAATCAAGAGGCTAGAGGTGTCCAGACAATCTATACTAACTACTTGCAATCTACGACTAGCAGTCAATCAAACAATCATTCATGCAGGCAAGGAATTAAAAGCATAAGGCATAAGAAAAATATTATACCTTATGAGTCAAACATATGTGGATATTGCGATCAGATATCATCCTCACGTTCCCAAGTTGACTCATCCAAAGGATGATGACCCCAAGCAACACGGACTAAACTAATAGTCTTATTCTTGAGTACCTTCTCTCTTCGGTCCAATATGGATACGGTCCTTTCTCATACGAAAGGTTGGTACCAACAACCAATTCTGAATGATCAAAGATATAGCTCGGATCTGAGATATACTGTCGCAATTAGGATACATGGAATACATCATGTACCTCACTTAATGATAGAAGAAAAGCGAGACGATAGGACACATCACCTACTCGCTCGAGAATATCAAACGACCCCATATACCTAGGACTAAGCATTCCTCGTACGCTGAATCGAATGATGCCACGGGTAGGCGAGATACTAAGGAATATGTGGTCGTCGATAGAAAACTCAAGAGGACGTCGATGAGAATCAGTCCAATGGCGCTGACGATCTTGTGCAACTCGAAGATGATCTCTAACTTGTCTGACCACTTCGATAGTCTGATTAACCATTTTTTGACCAAGCATCTGCCTCTCGCCTACATCATCCCAGGCTAAAGGTGATTTGCACTTTCTATCATACAATGTCTCAAATGGTGCCATCTGAATACTGGCCTGAAAATTGTTATTGTATGAGAACTTCACTAGATGCAGGTGATCTTCCCACGAACCATCGAAGTCAAGTATACAAGATCATAATATATCTTCAAGAGTTTGAATTGTGCTCTCCGACTGACCATCTGTCTGCTGATGATAAGCTGAACTAAACTTGAGACGAGTTCCCAAACTCTCTTGAAGACTCCGCCAAAAGTGTGATGTAAATCTCGAATCTCTGTTGGATACGATACTGACTGATACTCCATGCAATCTGACTATCTGCCTGAGGTACATCTATGCTAGCTGATCTGTCGACTGACCCATTTTGAAAGAGAGAAAATGAGCTACCTTAGTGAGTCGGTCAACTATAACCTAAATAGCATCTCTTCCAGCTGGAGATTTAGGTAATCCAGTTACAAAATCTATGGTAATATGCTCTTATTTCTATTCTGGAATCGATAAAGGCTGAAGAAGTCCAACTGGTCTCTGATGTTCAGCCTTAACATGTTGGCAAACTAAACAACGAGAGACAAACTGGGCTATCTCCCTCTTTATGCCATTCCACCAAAAATGCTGACGGATATTATGATACATCTTTGTGCTACAAGGATGAATTTAATACGACGAACTGTGAGCTTCTGCCATGATCTCTTGCCTGATGTCAACGCTGGGTATACAAGAACGCTTTCTATGTCGGAGTGTGCCATCTTCGTGAATGTATAACTCTATTCTTCGTCCCGCTTCACATTCTGTCCTAAGCCACTGAAGCTTAGAATCCGTTGATTAAGCTATCTTGATCCTCTCAATTATGCTGGACTGAACTTGCATACTGGCCATCAAGGCCCCATTGGTAGGAAAAACTATCTCTATCTCCATCTTCTAAAGATCTGCTAATAACTCGGGTTGCACAGTTAGAAAATAAGCTCTTGCTCTTCTACTCAACGCATCTGCAACTACGTTGGCCTTCCCAGGATGATAGTAGAGGTTGATGTCATAATCTACCAATAGCTCTAGCCACCTTCTCTGACACATGTTAAAATCCTTCTGAGTAAACACATACTTAAGACTCTTATGGTTAGTAAAAATCTCTACCCGATCTCCATACAAGTAGTGCCTCCAAAGCTTAAGTGCAAAAACCATCGCTGCTAACTCCAAGTCACGGGTTGGGTAATTCCTCTCATGATCACGAACGGTATCGTAATCGTGCCGATATAGAGTACGTCCTAAAATCGAGACAACGCAATACCCTAGGCCAAGGATTATAGGCTTATATCATATCATCAAGACAACGTGATACCATTACAACCAAACAAAAAGGGTATTGTAATCGTGCCGATATAGAGTACGTCCTATATTCATGGTAAGATTATAGGCTTCTATGTCGCAACTTCGGTCCATAGACTGTCATAGCACAATAGGACATGAGTTGGACCATGAACCACGAAATTCTATGTCCTCGGCTACTAACAAAAGGAAACATATCACAAGCAAGTCATTTTACAAGCGACCAATCAATCCTACGGCTTTCTGTAGTTTGCATGGGTTATCCCAACAATGCACATATATAGGTATCTTCAGATCGTGTTGTATCCAAGAAAGGCTAGCTGAACTAGTTAATAATACTCACGCACTAAATGTACCGATCCTTCATAAGGCCACCATGCTAAAACAAGTAGTAACGGTTCCAGCTCTCCTACAGGGTCGGCATAATGATCAGAAAGTGCACTTCACTAGTGCAGATGAATATATATTATATCCGTAGTGGCCAGCCTTGTATGCCATAATAAATGTCTATGTGGTATCTTGTCATGCACGATCTTGATATTCCGTTCCGTCCTAATGCTACCACTATTTATAGTTGCTTAGATTAACCCTATCTCGATCTCGAAATTACATGACGTGGTCACATGTTCATCCTCCTAGATGTCGTACCGTAGTATATGTACTCTAAGTATGAATCCACATCGGCTCGTAGAGTCCCAAATCTAGATCCATCCTTAGTATAATGCATCAATCAATCAATCATCATACCACGTCAATGTTACTGACCGTTTACCATGATCGTACTGAAAATCACAAATATATCGATATATAACAGACAAGATCATGTATCATGAAGAGTCGCACCTCAGTGCACTCATATAATAGCACCTCAGTGCACACTTAGGTTGTACCTCATTACACACTTAGAATAGTACCAGCACGTTTAAAGGTAATCAAATCAGGAACATAGTCAAACAATCAGGGATAGTATTTCTACGCATAAAAGATAAAAACTTGTTTTACCCGTAAAATCTTTAATACAACTCCAAGTCTAATTATTCAAAGGTCAAAATTGCATAGAATAAAATTTTCTACAACATGGGACCATTAGTTTTAAAAATAATTAGTTTTCAAAAATATTAAGGTTTAATAGATCAAATCCTCGAAAAACCCTAAAGTCCTAGAATAAAAATTTAGATCTACTCAAAGCCGTTCATCAAAACTGAAAATGCCAAGAACTGAAGTTGCAGAGAATCTAAAAATACACAATATATGCTAAAAATATGTAAAGAAATTAATAATAAAAATGAACAATGTGGTCTCTTCATTAGTGCAAGATGTACTTGCCTAGGGTTGGTAGAGAAAATAAATGAGTGAATGAGGATAGAGAGAGAGAGAGGAAGAGAATATTTATAGGGGATAGAGGTTGGTGGATCTGCTAAATCCTATCCCTAAACCATTGCCTAACCCGAGTCAAGTCTAAATGCTATGCCGCAGGATCATAAGCAAATAAAATAAAACAAATAATCATGAACATGAATAATGTACGAAAATACGTATACCGGGAACGGAGAGTGACGTCTCTACCCTCTATAGAAAAATTTTGTCCACAAAATTTTAGCCAAGTCAAGATAGAAAAATTCCTAGTGGACAACAGGAGAGGTCTCGAATTTCATCACCTTATGTCAGATCTCCTCTTATTCTATCGATGCAACAACCTCATCTAAGGATGGGAGAAATGTCATATGACACATTACTTCCCCCATAGCCTTACATAAGTAATTTCTCATCCAATCAAGTTTGATGTCATTCGGCATCAACTATATCTTCTTTATCACTTGCGATAGTTCTGGTGCGAGCACAACTGCCCTACTAGATGATGTCTCTTATAATTTGGCATGAAACACCTTGGCCACCCCCTCCAATATCTCCTTCAGCTTTTGACTAGTCATAGGTGTTCCCGTCTCCACTGTTACACCAACATAGGACGAGATCAAACGTAACTTAACCACGAGCCGTGCACCTGCACCTGATCACGAATTTCTCCATCTACTTGAGCCTCCTTCACTTTACCGTGGCATACGTCCAACACCATCGATCAACAGCCGTCTAGAGCCCGTAGAGGCCAGATCTGCCACCATGCCTAGTGCTCTTCGTTGCCGTTGACGTCTTCGCCGCGTCTCTACCAGCCCTAACGACTCTTTTGTGCCACTACAAAACTCGTGTTGGTGTAGAACCAAAAAAGAGAAGAAGAACCCGCACTAGAGTAGAATCCGCACTAGAGTAGAACCCGCGTCGGAGGAGATGAGTAGAGAAAGAAAAGAAGGGAAAAGATTTTTTCTTCTTCTTCTTTTCAGAATTTTGGCTCTGATACCATGTATAAAGGAATAGTTGATGATTTATTATTCAAGAGAGATTAAATATATTTATGAAGAAGCTAGTTATTTTTTTTCTATCTGATGTGAGTCAGTGAAGGTGTTAGGAAGGGCCAATATATTATTTGTGCTATTCTTGAATCTAAAATTAAGTCTGAGAACATGTTGTCGTAAAGGACATCCCGGAACTGGAAGCAAGTTCATAATCAACATCTTTGTGGTATGGCAAGGATATGGGTCAGATGGGACGAAGGGTGCTGGAAGGGACAAGTTGTACACTTGTCGGAACAAATAATAGTGCTATCATTCTCGAATAATTGTGGGCTTAAAATTTTATTTGGCACAGTATATGGGCACAATAATTGGAGGAATAGAGAAGAGCTATGGAAAGAAATAGTTCAAATTAGTATATTGGCAGAAAATATGTTCAAATTGTCGCTACTACTTGTCACGCCCCGATCCGAAAAATCGCTCGTCCTTGCTAGATTTTACCCGAATCATCGTCCTCGCTGGGGCATGATGCCGCACGAGCCTGGAGTTGCGCTCGTGCAAGGCAAGATAACGGTTCACATAGTGATTATCTCAAAGTCATAACATAAGCAGCGGAAGGAAATAAAGAATACAATAATAATCTCTTTTATTCATAATCAACTGAAGATTACAAGTCTCTGAATAGCCCAACTTAATATGCCAATTGGCTACAACGCTCGTGATCTCTCTAGCTCACAAAGTATTACATTGTTCCATACATTATGTCTCTTTATAGCCACCAAGTAGTCTTCGGCCGAACATCTCCATGTCGCAAGTCCGAACGCCTATGCGGTAGCTCCTCTTGAACGCCAAGGACTCCATGCCTCGGCACGTCCAAGCCAAGCCCCGCCCCGAGCCGATCATAACCTGAGCCTGCACACACAAACTAGTGGGGGATTAGTGCTTTCGTCCTCGCTTCGCACTGATCAAGACCCGCTCGCACCCAAACCAAACACTAAATATCTTTAGTGAAACATACATCATTATTTTATTATCTTTCTACTTAGCCTTAGGATCAGTTTCATGGCAAAGCTTTATATATAGTAACTTATCATAAATGTGTCCCATACCGTGTTCCTACAGCAGATACAGTTAGCCATATGCTCATCTCCATTCCCCTTTGCCTCGCCTGCCATGGTTAGAATACATAAGCAATCATACGATTCGCGTAACCAACCAATCCAAACCGTAAGCATGTGCATAAGGGTGGCAGGCCCTGCACCTGCACCCAACTCTCACCTCAGCCCACCGGTCCTAACTATATGAAGGTCACGGTGTTTCGTACCGTAATGGACTTGGCATCTCTTATGTGTAAGCCTACGATCACTTTGATACGGGTTGCTAGCCCAGTATCCGAAGGATCCCAAACTTACGGATATCATAGCTTATCACAGCACTGGACGGTCGTAATCCGTCCGAATGATGTGCACCATAAATACCATACATAATTCCCTCCTAGGCCGAACGGTCCTGGTGCCCCGGTCGTAACCGTCCGAGGGAAGCCGCACCCGTGCACGGGCAATCCGAATCCATTGACCATGCAATACGTACCATAGCATATAATTCATATCGTTCCAACCAATCCTCCGTTCCATAAATATAGTCTCGTACCATAAACATATTCGCGTCTCATAACATAATCCACCATCCATATGGGGAGCTCCGTCGGCGTTATGCCCCAATACATCCATATTGATGCACGACGCCCAATGGCTTAGTCATCTCATACTCATATTCAACGCGTACCATTCGTAAGTCATTCTCAAGGCCTAGCTCCGTAGTTACTTAGTTATTCCTTAGCTTCCGTGCACGAGGGCACGTTTAGCGCCGTAATCTATGTTCTACGCCTAGTGTTCAATGTTCTCGGAGCCGTGTACATGATGCACATCTCATTATCATCTTTTAATGTTCTAGCATTATTGCCATACCGCGACGCTTGCACTCGATGCACGTCGCTTCAATTGTTCAATTGTTCAATATTCTATCTTAGTGTTCAACACATATTTAGACACTTACTCGCCGAGCCACGCTCGCTAGCTCGATAACATCTTACGCATGCACGGACATATTTTATTAGACGTGAAGGAATAGGGAGAGAGAGTCAAGAATCCGCCCACCTTAAGTCGATACGCCTTGCCGTTTTGCCGAGTTGAAGCGGCTCGCTTCCATAACTTGGTCGTATAGCTAACTCTCGGACTTAGCCATTCCTTTGAACTACTCGGTTGATTTGGCCTATCGCGCCCATGCCACAATCCGAAATCTAGCATAAGGGCATAGCCTGCATATCAGATCAACTAATATCAGCACTTGCTCAAACGGGACTTATCCTTTGCATCGATTCGATTCATAGATTTCAATCGACTCAAAGCTTACCTTTGGCCAACGTAACACTTGCATCGATTCGCATCGATACCTCATCGGGTCAACGCAACTCTTCGAGTCAACGACTCATCATAATGCACCAAGCGGAGCGGGGCATTAAATAATATACCACTTAAAACAAGGTTCGTCCTCGAACCAAAACCAACACTTAAATCCAAGTGTCTCGTTAGATCGTTTCACGATCTCGTGCTACTATCATTGGAATCATACAACTTAGTTTGGATCATACACATATTTTAGGCGTCCCACCAATATATGCATTTCAGCCAAGCTCAGTTATAGAATATCGGGATGACTAACAAGTTCAACTTAATCCTCAAGCACCAATCAGTCCATACTCGACTTAGTCATATCTTAGCACCTATTTCCAAAATACTTCTCGTACATATCATCCCATAACATGCGATCCTCTTCCAAACATCTTTGCACACAACTTGATTCAAACCCGTAACATCGATCTCATAAGTTTCTCGTCGGCCACCTAACACTCGCATTGCATCAAGTCATTGCGCATCTGATCGCAATAATTCTTCGTAATGCCTATTCGTCCAACCGTTTCCTATCTCTCGCACAATTCGAGTCCTTCATCCAATCATTCATAATATTTGGCCTTAACGACATAGACTAAGTCCACATGTCTCCATTTTCTTTGCCTACCATTGTACTAAGTCTCGTCCACAACTATTCCAACGTAATCTACGTTCTCAAACTATATACGTATCGCGTCTGGGGCTACCCCCGCTAGATAACTTATTCAGACATCATGCTCGTGCTCTTCCGACACAAGAGGTCAACTTGAGTCTACGATGCTCAAAGGCAACAATCTTTCTGATCCAAGGTCTCTTACGATATGCCAATCTCCGATACTCGACCGAGTACGAATCCTTTACTCAATCTTTGATTCAATCTCGACTAGTTCGTTTTGTAATATAGATAGTGCGCTCAACACACATTGCCTAACCGTCACTCCAACCGATCTACGATACAACTCTTAGGGTCGTTCTACTATCCGTTACTCTTGTGTATTGCAGAATTCTTGCAATCGTCTTACCGTATCATTATATTAGGCACGTTCCTTAACATATACTCGATCATCGACTAACCAAGTCTATCTGCGTATCCATTCGATCGATCATAAACTTTCTAACAATATCGATCTAGTCGAAGGCTATTCGCTAACTTCCGAAACACGATACTCACTTGCTTAGACTTATCCTCAACATGCACTACCTCATTCCTCATCCTCGACAAAATCTTTATATGACTTCCTTAGGGTCATCCTATGGGACTTCAACATTTATTTGATTTGGCGATCAAGTCTTCTAGGGTCATCTGTCCCGAAACTACGCTCGATAATTGACGATCATCAACGAGGGACAGTTACAACGAACCATGTTATGTTCTATCACAGAGCCAAATCAATTCCCGACAATTTCTACGAGACTTTTATCCCATCCGACATAACTCATCAATCCATAGTTTATCTATCCCCGCGCAATTGATGCGCCGTTAACTATTAGAATTACTTATGCATATTGCATGCCGTTACTACTCGAATCACTCATATACTACCGTCGACTATCCTTGCCAGTCGTATGACATCTACTCGCCTCAAGTCCGAGTTTACCTATCCGTGATCAAAGCTCGACACATTCCGTACTCATCAAAACCATCCTCGAATAACTTTCGCATCAAACCACAAGTCTAATCCAATTTTGCCACGCCTTACAGGTTTGATCATTCCCACTGTATGAATCACCATACTAGCGCTCACGCGGAATGATCGTCCTGATTTGGCGCGACGTATGTGCAATGCTGGAGTTGCACTCGCATAAGATAAGAATGTTGACATTGTGGTTATCCTCGAAAAAATTAGGTACTTTCGTTTTCATCCAAGTAACATCCATCCACTCTTAAATTTTTCGAAGCACTCCTATCGTTATCATCCCAATTGCCATAACTTAACTTGCATCCTATTCATCTAACAACAATGCTCAACATAATTTTCGTTCATTCGATCAGAGTATCCCCGAGTTATTGCATATCGTCTTCGATACGCCTCAATACCATCGTCGATATGCATAACTTGAATATCTTCGTCTCTCATAAGCTCCAATTCATTACAATCACTGTTATTTTCCGAACTCGAATACGAATTAATTTTTATGTACCAAAATCCATTCCGTTGTAACTAACTACGATCATCGAGACACAATTTTCAGTTCACATATTCATTCTCATATCCCTAACTCATACTGCCAAGGTCGTGCTACCGACTCATCGCACTAACTCAAATTCGTTCGCACGATTTCTCCGTACCTACTCAACACGTTCCGAACAAGCTTCATACTAACTCAATGTAAATTCAACCGGGCGACTATTTCCTCAACGCAACAATCTTCGTTATGTTCGGCCTATCGTTCGACTTACACTTAAGGACTCTTCGTCCGACATATCATCCATAGGTACGACTTCACGCATAATCGCTTAACTCAATTCATCGAGGCATACTCGCATCGACTTTTATCGAGTCATTCCTATTCGAGTCTCGATACTACTTTATCCGTTGAGGACAAACATACCGTAATAATACAATTATCTCGACAAAAATCCATCGTAAGTCACTAACCGGCTTAACATAGCTATCGCTAAGTGGTATCCCATATACCACTCAGAAATCGAGCCTATCGTTACCGATACAATACTTTGCTATACTGATCGCATAATTGGTATTGCACATACCACTCGAAATCGAGTCATTACTCGACATCACATTTCGCATTGGTCCGACATCTATTCCTCAATCTACTATCCCTTATGGCGATCCTTCCGATCCCAGCTCTAGCGTTTGCTTACTCGAGTTGGCACAACAACTGAACCAACATGCCCTCTCGTTCGTTCAAGTTTACACACATTCAATCTAACCATACCTTGGCGATCATATCGATCACACCCGCAACATTTGCTTATTCACATCTCAACGCGACATACGGCCAACATAAACGTTCGCCTACTCAACTCGACTTAGCGACCAACTCGATTCGTTACTATCGCATCCGCGATCTTGCAATCTCACTCGTTGTAACTCGTGCAACAATTTACTCTCGGTACTTAAGGTCACAATCCCGTTCGATATATCGCTATCCATATGTATAGCCATACAACACGCATCATACCCCATCGACTCGTTGTACTGATGCAACGAATGATTCACGACTTGCTGCACTCCGTGCAACCAACAACACATAACCGTTCGCATAGTAATATAACACGCATCGCCTCACATATCGACCCGTTGCACTTCGTAAAACCAATAACACATAACCTCTCGCACTTCGTGCGATCAACAATACGTATATCATTGCACTTCGTGCAACCAACATCACCATATTCGTTGCACTTTGTGCGACTGACAACTCGCAGCTTTGTTGTACTTCAAAAAACCAACATCTTGTAACTCATTACACTTCGTACAACCAACATTCTCCGATGGCACTCGGAGATCACGTGATAGTCACGACATATTTGTGGCAAACGTACTCACTTAATATAGACTTATTGTATCGAACATCCAATGTAGCGTCGAGCAGATCCATGAGCCATGCGGTTGCAGAAACAACTTAGAGTCAACTGAATTCGATAGCGAAGCAACTGAGGGTCAAAGAGATTCATGCACGGTCCAGAGGATGGAACCGCTCTGATACCAACTTGTCATGCCTCGATCCGAGAAATCGCTCGTCCTCGCTAGATTTTATCCGATTCATCGTCCTCGCTGGGGCGTGATGCCGCACGAGCCTGGATTTACGCTCGTGCAAGGCAAGATAACGGTTCATATAGTGATTATCTCAAAGTCGTAACATAAGCAGCAGAAGGAAACAAAGAATACAATAAGAATCTCTTTTATTCATAATGAACTGAAGGTTACAAGGCTCTGAATAGCCCAACTTAATATGCCAATTGGCTACAACGCTCATGATCTCTCTAGCTCACAAAAGATTACATTGTTCCATACATTATGCCTCTTTATAGCCACCAAGTAGTCTTCGGCCGAACATCTCCATGTCGCAAGTCCGAACGCCTATACGGTAGCTCCTCTTGAACGCCAAGGACTCCATGCCTCGGTACGTCCAAGCCAAGCCTCGTCCCGAGCCGATCATAACCTGAGCTTGCACACATAAACTAGTGGGGGATTAGTGCTTTCGTCCTCGCTTCGCACTGATCAAGATCCGTTCGCACCCAAACCAAACACTAAATATCTTTAGTGAAACATACATCATTATTTTATTATCTTTCTACTTAGCCTTAGGATCAGTTTTATGGCAAAGCTTCATATATAGTAACTTATCATAAATGTGTCCCATACCGTGTTCCTGCAGCAGATACAGTTAGCCATAATATGAACATAACATAGTGTTTCATGCTCATCTCCATTCCTCTTTGCCTCGCCTGCCATGGTTAGAATACATAAACAATCATACGATTCGCGCAACCAACCAATCCTAACCGTAAGCATGTGCATAAGGGTGGCAGGCCCTGTGCCTGCACCCAACTCTCATCTCAGCCCACCGGCCCTAACTATATGAAGGTCACGGTATTTTGCACCGTAATGGACTTGGCATCTCTTATGTGTAAGCCTACGATCACTTCGATACGGGTTGTTAGCCCAGTATCCAAAGGATCCCAAACTTACGGATATCATAGCTTATCACAGTACTGGACGGTCGTAATCCATCCGAATGATGTGCACCATAAATACCACACATAATTCCCTCCTAGGCCGAACGGTTCCGGTGCCCCGGTCGTAACCGTCAGAGGAAAGCCGCACCCGTGTACGGGCAATCTAAGTCTATTGACCATGCAATACGTACCATAGCATACAATTCATATCGTTCCAACCAATCCTCCGTTCCATAAACATAGTCTCGCACCATAAACATATTCGCGTCTCATAAACATAATCCACCATCCGTATGGGGAGCTCCGTCGGCGTTATGCCCCAACACATCCATATTGATGTACGACGCCCAACGGCTTAGTCATCTCATACTCATATTCAACGCGTACCATTCGTAAGTCATTCTCAAGACCTAGCTCCGTAGTTACTTAGTTATTCCTTAGCTTCCGTGCACGAGGGCACGTTTAGCGCCGTAATCCATGTTCTACGCCTAGTGTTCAATATTCTCGAAGCCGTGCACATGATGCATATCTCATTATCATCTTTCAATGTTCTACCATCATTGTCCTACCACGACCCGTGCACTCGATGCACGTCGCTTCAATTGTTCGATTGTTCAATGTTCTATCTTAGTATTCAACACATATTTAGATACTTACTCGCCGAGCCACGCTCGCTAGCTTGATAACATCTTACGCATGCATGGACATATTTATTAGACGTGAAGGAATAGGGAGAGAGAGTCAAGAACCCGCCCACCTTAAGTCGATACGCCTTACCGTTTCGCCGAGTTGAAGCGGCTCGCTTCCATAACTTGGTCGCATAGCTAACTTTCGGACTTAGCCATTCTTTTGAACTACTCGGTTGATTTGGCCTATCGCGCCCATGCCACGATCCGAAATCCAGCATAAAGGCATAGTCTGCACACCAAATCAACTAATATCAGCACTTGCTCAAATGGGACTTATCCTTTGCATCGATTCGATTTATAGATTCCAATCGACTCAAATCTTACCTTTGGCCAACGTAACACTTGCATCGATTCGCATCGATACCTCATCGGGTCAACGCAACTCTTCGAGTCAACGACTCATCATAATGCACCGAACGAAGCGGGACATTACACTACTCATGGGAGATTTCAATGCTCTCATGTATGACCACAAAAAGATAGGAGGCAACTAATTTTGGATACTATATTACAAGACTTTCAAGAGTGCTTGCTTCAATCCAGTTTACAAGCGTTGGATAGAACGGGACATATTTGGACGTGGAATAATCAAGATATTTGTAAGAGAGTAGTTTGCCAACTGGACAGAGGTCTTGGTAATAGCTTGTGGATGCACTCCTTTCCAAATGTTGTAGCAGTAGGTCTTGCCGCAGGAACATCAGATCATTCTCCTTTGAGTGTTTGCCTCTCGGCTGCATGTACGCCCAATCCCCGACCGGTTAGATATAATAATAAATGGCATCTCATAGAAGGTTATTAATGGGTTGTTGACATAGGCTAGAGAGTTCATGTTATTGGCAGTGCTCAATACAAGTTTTTTAATAAGCTTAAAGTGGTAAAGTTTGGGTTAAAGCAGTGGAACAAAGCAAAGCCAATCCAGAAAGTCGACAAGGAGGAGAGAAAACGTCAAATTCTTCAGACAGGTTGCAGCAAGACTTGGATAACCCGACATTGGCAGAGGAAGAGAGAAGGCAAGCGCGCGAGGTCAGTTCGCTCCATATGCAGGAGGAGATCGACTTGTGTAGAGCACAAAGTGCGTATGCCTATTGGAAGGGGACAAATGCACGAAGTTCTACTATGACATGATTAACAGTAGAAGACATCAAAACTCTGTCACCAGGCTACTAGGATAGGATGGGAAAGAAGTGATCTCTGAGGAAGACTTGCAAGAGGAGGCTATCAGGTATTACGATGATCTTTACAATCAATACGATTATCTAACTACTTTTCCAGATCTAGTATGTACGCGATTGGTGACCGCAAAAGGGAATAGACTCCTCCTTTCTCCGGTAACAATTGTAGAAGTGGAAGCTATTGTCAAAAGTGATGACACCAATAAGTGTCAAATCTCTATTTTGAAAATAGGTATATGACAATTTTCGTATTTAGAGTGAATTTAAAATTTCATACTTATTTAAATTTTATTTATTTTTGGATCATGATTTGGTATTGGTTGTGAGCCCGATACTTGGTTATTATTGTTGCTATTAGATTACAGTTGGTATCATTTTATTGGAGTTTATTTTGTTATCTTGATTGTTAGCATTATTCCTATTCCTAATATTGCCATTGTCATTATTATTATTATTATTTTATCCCTACATCTACCCCTTTTCTATACCGACATGTCACTCCCCGGTCCCAGAATATGTATTTTAATACGTGAACTGCCTGCCTGTATTTATTTTATATTTTTTTACGCAATATCTCTATGTTCAGTTCTCATAATTATCTGGTAAATTATATTTCTGTAACTTATTTTCAGCTTAAGCCTAAGTTTGGGTTTATTTTGGTTCATCATGAACCAACTTGGTTCAACTTGGTTCATGATGTATATATTCCCATCCTTCTCTCTCTCTCCTCATAACTTTTATTTTACTTCTTCCACCTACCTAGGCAAGTACCAACTTGCTCAAAGAGGAGAGATTGCATTTATTTTTCTTTAATATTTTCTTACAAATTTTTTAGTCTAAAATGTTCATCTCTTAAATCTCTACAAGTTTAGATCTTGGTGTTTTTACTCTTGATGGACATTTTTATGTAGATCTAACTTTGTAAAGTAGGGTTTTCTTTATGGGTTTTCATGGTTTTGATCTATCAAACTTGTTCTTTTGCAAAGAATTAATTGTTCCATGTTATAGAGAATTTCGTTCTACCCCATTTTGACCTTTGAAAAGTTTGATTTCGACTTATTTTAAGGAAGTTATGGCCAAAATAATATTTGGACATCTCTTATGTTCGTCTGCCCTGGTTCTGGCAGGGACGATGAATAGTACCGTAGGAATGAATAGTGCCGCATGGATGCATAGTACCGCAGGAATAAATAGTACCGCAGGAATGAATAGTGCCACATGGATGCATAGTGCCGCAGGAATGAATAGTACCGCATGGATGAATAGTGCCACATAGAATGAATAGTGCCGTAGAAATGAATAGTGCCGTATGGATGCATAGTGTCATATGGAATGAATAGGTGCCGCATGGAGGATGTATAGTGCCGCATGGAATGAATAGTGCCACATGGATGAATAGTGCCGCAGAAGGCCGCATAATACCGCATAGTGCCGCAGAAGGCTTCATAGTACCGCAGAAGGCCACATAGTACCGCAGAAGGCTGCATAGTGCCGCAGAATGCCGTATAGTGCCTCTTTTGGCTGTTTTTGGCTGTTTTATGTCCTATTTGGCTGAATTGTGGCCAGAATTTCTTCCAACATGAAAGATTTAGATCTTTGTCTTGGCTTCAAGAATCTCCATGTCTCACTTTGTAAACCCTCCTAAATTTTTACAACAATTTTTTTTAAATATTTTTTTTCGTATTTACACGTTGCATACGAGATCGCATTTTTGCGTAGCATACGAGATTACATTTTGTATTGTTCATCAAGTATGAATATGTGTCGAGCTATATATTTTAGAAAAATATATTTATTATAAATTTTATTTTAATAGGAAAGTACATTTCCGAATAAATGGGATTAATAATTTCTTTTGTATAAAAGTGTTATTTTGGTCGTCATTTAAAAATAAGTAATAATTTAAAAATTTTGGTTTATATGAAATGTTTCCAAATATTTTGCGAAATGTGAAATTTGTTTATTAATAAATTTTGTTATTTATAAAAGCTAGTTTATGATTTAATATTTAAGTATTTATCGTGGTTTTCGAAATTAATTATTACCATATTTATGTAATTATGAAAATAATATTTAGGATTTTGTTAATGATAATATTTGATTAAATATGGTAATTTAAATTGAAAAGGATTTTATTGACTTTATTTAAAAATAGTTTAAATTAAGGATATAGTTTATCTAGATTTGATTTGTTTGGATTGAATTATTTTTAAATCAGTTTAAATTAATTGGTGATTTATCTATTAGGGATTTAAATAAATCCCAATCCCTATCCAACTGGGAATTCCCACCTCCTATAAAAGGAGAGGTACTCCTCCAAAAAATTTTCCATCCACAACCAAACTGTGCATCGTGTCGTTGTCTCATCCACTATATTCTATTTGTACAAATACATTGTTACTCCGCGTCCGACAATCCCAGACGTCCATCCTGCCGTGTCGGACACCCCCGACACGACATATCCAACCCGACAATCAAATCCTAATCCTAGCCTAACTCTAGCTCAGCCTCGCCTCCGCCAACACCCCGACCACCAAGCACCACCACCCCCGCCACCATCGAGATCTCAAATTCCCCGACCAGGCCGTACAGCGCCAGCACCTCCACTCCTCAGCACCAAAATCCGCGGCAGCCCTGCCTTCACAGTACCCATCCCCGATTCCCCGTCGCCATCATCACGCAACCACCACCACCATCTCCGTAACCCGTCACCGACACCACCACCAGGGACACCACGATACCACCGCCACCAAACCAGTCAACCCCATCACCATTACCCATGAAGAAAGAAGAGGAGGATCCCTAACCTGAGTTCGCCGCCGCCGCGTCCTGTCCGCCGACCTCCGGCGTGAGCTCCGGAGTACTGGCACGCCATCCCACCCGCTCCGGCCTCGTCGAGACCACCGTCGCTCTGCTCCCACCGGCGCCCAGTCGCTCCGCCCCCGCGCGCGACCACCAGATCTAAACCGTCGCTGCCTCCCGAGCATCGTCCGCCGCATCCGGCGCCGTGCGCCCGTCCGTCGTCGTTGATCCGGCCGGATCCACCGCTGCTTCGCCGAGCACGAGCCAGGCCGAGCCGCCGGTCACCAATCCCTTCGTCCTTCCGTACTGCCGCCACAGCGTGGCCGAGACCCATTCGCCTAGCGCCGCCGACTCAAGCCTCCCAGCACCCCGCAGACGCGACCGAAGCCGCCGCCACCTCCCGTGGCCGGAGATCCACCGCCGGCCACGAAGCCGGAGACCCTCTGGTAAGAAACCCTTTCCCCAGCCCTCTCTCTCTCTCTCCCTTATAGAGTAATTTTGGTGGGGAAGAAGAAAGTATAGAGTATATTATTATTATTATTATTATTATTATTATTAATAAGTGCTATTCTGTTTGTTTTATTATTAATAAGTATAGAGTATATTATTGTTTTAATTATTATTATGGGTACTTTATTATTATTAGGATTATTGAAATAATTATTACAATTTTTGGAAAAATATATATGTATAAATTAAAAGGGTATTGTAATATTTTTCCATAATTAATATTAGTAGTAATATTTTGGTAAATTTATAAATAAGTGTAGTAAGATATTTGTGAAAAGGTATTACATAGACGATTTTTTTTACTATAAAACTTTTTTTTGCCCAACTTAGTTTGAAACTAAAATTATTTTCTAATAACTAAAAATATATATTTCTTTATCTCAAAAATTATATTTTACAAGGTTAGTCTAAAAACGATCTATGATTTCAAGTATTTTCCTAGAAATTATTTGGACTAATAAAAAGATAATTTCCAAATTGTATATATAAAATATTTTCAAATATTACGTGAAAGTGTTATAATAATAATTTCTAAAATTAGTATATGTATCTATCTCCACAAATTCTCCCCAATTATCCCCTTGATAACGACTAATAGTGCATTTCTTTTTCTCGTGAATTTTGAACGCTTATCCATCGACCTCAGCTATTGGACAAAACAGAACTTGTCGGATCATCGCACCACATCAGACGATACACCAGGCAAGATACCTTGCCTTTACTGTTTAATTTCTTGCTCAATATCATGTATGCTTTTTCTTTATATTCTTTCAAAATTATATATAGATGCAAATTATTATATTTTATGCAATTAGCTTAGAGTTAAGGGACCACCGTATGTGCATCTCATAAACTATCTCGATGTGCCACGGATTGTATGTGAGTGGTGAGTCGCATATAGCTTCGGACTTGCATACCGACCATACATCGGTGCGTACAGGCCGTACGTTAGGATATAACTGCTAATAGATTTGTGTAGAAGACTTGGCAGTTATTAAGGATTAAACAGTGTCGTAGAGTCGACACATGTATAGTATCATTGGAGGGAGGGGACAGTTATTAGCGTAGGGGCTACATTTTATTTTTATACACATTTTGGGCCGAGGGTGACTCTCATGAGCACTACCTTCTGCCCAGGCCGATAGCGTCTCGGATGAGCGCTACTTGCTGGCCACTCTCTATTACTTGCTTGCGTGAATCCGTTACAGCCTCTGCGTAGAACGTTGTCCTCAAAGTGCATATCACCTAGAATGGATAGAAACTTTTACTCATGCATACTTTTCTGTTGAGCTTATTTATTCAGTTTATCGGCATGATATTATGTGTCTTGTTACGTCCCTCTGAGGACCTAGTTTTTTTCCAGGTGTGTGTTCATGTTTCCTGCAGGTGTTCTAGCCAAGGTCGTAGTCTTCTCCATTCCTTCGAAGACAATTGCGCTTGGTTCGTTTTATCATTTTGTCGATCGCTTTCTTGTACATTTATATCATTGAGATAGTTGGTAGTGGACTTTGTCTCCGCCCAACGATTGTATCATAAATGTTCAAGCTGAATTTTTCTATTATTATTCTTTTTATTGTGGATGAGATTTAGTTTGTCTTGGAATACTATATTTTACAGCTTATGTATACATACGATGGTCTATATACTTCGTATGTATACAGCTGGCATGATTATGTTCTAGTCCTACGTATTTTGGGACTGGGGTGTTACATATTTTTGTGGTGGCCCATGCAGGTCTAGTTTGCCGTTTCGGTTACATGACTGTACCAAACGGGCCTGCAATATAGGATTAGAGTTTAGGATCTCATCCACCTACTTGACTTCCTTTCTTGACTTCAAATTCCGAACTCTCGTTCGACCTCCTTGATTTGCATCTTTCTTGACTCCTTCTACCGTAAATTCTTAGTTTCGTGTTTAGTAAAGATGACTACACTGGTATATGCCCATAGGATGAACACATGGCTAGATGGATTGCATTGATGATTAATATGCATTGAGAATTTATTTGAGTTATAAAGATA
The DNA here is from genome assembly GCA_029216955.1 of Iris pallida. Taxonomy (NCBI): domain Eukaryota; kingdom Viridiplantae; phylum Streptophyta; class Magnoliopsida; order Asparagales; family Iridaceae; genus Iris; species Iris pallida. Next base: position 12,315,116 of record JANAVB010007199.1, on the reverse strand, counting down.
TTTTCCTAGAAATATGATCTTAAGGATTAGTTAAATCCAAGTTGGGTAGTAGCATATTACCACTTTCAAATGATAGTTGGAATTTTATTTTGATATTACAAGGGTTGTTTCGAGTTGCGATATACAAGGGTTGTTTCGAGATTGACTACGAGATTTAAAATTGTGATTAAAGTTGACAGTCTAAGATAATTAAAAATTTGGCAAAATATCATAGAAATTTTATTGAGAAACTTTCGAGGAACTTAAAATTTTAGATTAGATCATATATTGGTAGAAGACCAAGAAGCAAGTAAGGTCCCCCTAGTGAGATAGAAGTATTCCATATTAGATTGCCATGCCACCTATGACTATGATATTGCATATACACAAGTATAGTTAGTCATCGACCAAACCGATAACATATCTTTGACTTACTCGACCTTCCCTCAAATCTAGATCATTATTTGTGACCATCTAATTGTTTGAAACTTAGAAATGATTAGAGTCGTTCCCTTGACCATACCCTTATATATGAGACTATTTTCTCTCTAGAAACTGCGCCTCTAACTTATCTTAACTTGATCTACGAGCTTTCATAAATTATCTTTATTTCGTGCTTTAACCCTTTTTATTTTTTTGTATTAATTAGTACCTTATGTAAACCACTTTCTATTTTGATCATTTGGCGTTACCCATCGTAACCTTGATATTTGGAGCACAACACTAGACTATTCCCTCCAACAAATTTTATATGCAAGACCTAGACGAGCTCACCTTCATGTAGGTATATCATGTTCCACTAAAACACGTCCCCTTGTACTCTATTTTTATGGTACGACTTTCGGGCCATAAAGACTCAACCATAATCCTTACCATAATACCAATATGGACTCTACCTCGATTCAAATTTTTTTGACCTAAATATGTGATGGTGATCTATTAAATGCTTAACTTTGCGTTTATCTTGCCTGCTTAACCCTTGTCATTTATTTTTATGTCTTATCTCGATTCGCTTAGACACATAACATCTTTCGCTCTTCAATATTGCAACTCTTACCCTTCTCCATTTTCAATTAAATTGCTTACTTATATTTCACTATGATTCCACCATGGTTTATACAACCTTGTTCCTTGAATGATTCCATTATGCAAAATAAAATTTGATCATGACAATCTTGAGTAGGTAAAGGTTAGATTGGAGAACCCCACAACATGGATAAATAATATAGTGGTTAAGATAATTACAAGATTTCGAGGTGTAGATGGGACATAAATAAGTCTGCGATAAATCCAAATATATGAAATAAGGAATGATATACGGTGTTTTGATGAAACACTCAAGAGTAAATAGACTTCTCGAATTTCAAGGACTTGTTTTGAGGTAACTAAATATCGAGTGAAGAATCTTCTAGAGTGTTGGTGGTTTAAGAACCAAATTTATATATTAAATTTATGGATGCAAATTTTTGATAAGGACAACGTTAACGTTGCCTTCGATAGCATAGAGTATTAAGATGATATTAGCTTTCAAGGATGACTAATTATTGAAGAAAGAAACCTTTACATTTTTTATTAAAGTTCTAAGATAATCATGAATAAGAAGTTAAGATGAGTTTCATTTCTACCATCAAGAAACTGAGATTGTTGAATTCAAATTTTGAGAGAGACTAATTAGTATTTTAGAAATTTTCAATGATAGAAGATTGAGTTATGAAGGTATACTGTTAGTTTTCGAGATTTATCATTGAAGACGGATTTTTGATACCTATGGATGCATGGTATATTGACTAATAGATACGAATCTACAGTAAAGAGATTTTCAATTTCTAATTGAGCCAAATTGGTTGAAGGTTTGAAATTTTTAGAGGAAAATATGGCTTGGAAAGATATGCATAAGTAAGCTAGTATAATGGAGATTATGGAATTCAGAATTTGAGACTAATTAAAATTTTATGACGAGATAGAGGAAAGTTAGAGTACATTTATAATCGAAATTGTTTTGTTAATTTTTAAGGGAACATAGTACGAAAGTAAATTTTTGAAAGAACGATTTATGATAAGAGAGATTTCATGAATATTGATGATATCAAAGGATTAAGGAGATTATTACCTACTTATGAGGTTGTCCTTTTTAGGGTTAATGTTAAGATTGATTGAGCTTAGCCATTGATTGATTGTCATCTAAAACCATCGAAATTTTGCTCTTGTCGATCGAATGACACATTGCCATTAAAATATCACTCGCCTTCCCGGCGAATATTTCGTTTGCATTCTCGTGATCTCGTATATCTATTCGAACAAACTCCTTCCATCCCCTTCGCCTTACCTACCCTAATTTTTTCTAAATTTTGAGGACCAAATTCTTTTAAGTTGGGTAGGATGTAAACCCCCCTAAATTTCTACTACGATTTTTTTTAAATATGTTTTCGTATTTACACGTTGCATATGAGATCGCATTTTTGCGTAGCATACGAGATTACATTTCGTATTGCTCATCAAGTATGAATATGTGTCGAGCTACATACTTTAGAAAAATATATTTATTATAAATTTTATTTTAATAGGAAAGTACATTTCCGAATAAATGGGATAAATAATTTCTTTTGTATAAAAGAGTTATTTTGGTCGTCATTTAAAAATAAGTAATAATTTAAAAATTTTGGTTTATATGAAATGTTTCCAAATATTTGGCGAAATGTGAAATTTGTTTATTAATAAATTTTCTTATTTATAAAGCTAGTTTATGATTTAATATTTAAGTATTTATCGTGGTTTTCGAAATTAATTATTACCATATTTATGTAATTATGAAAATAATATTTAGGATTTTGTTAATGATAATATTTGATTAAATATGGTAATTTAAATTGGAAAGGATTTTATTGACTTTGTTTAAAAATAGTTTAAATTAAGGATATAGTTTATCTAGATTTGATTTGTTTGGATTGAATTATTTTTAAATCAGTTTAAATTAATTGGTGATTTATCTATTAGGGATTTAAATAAATCCCAATCCCTATCCAACTGGGAATTCCTACCTCCTATAAAAGGAGAGGTACTCCTCCAGAAATTTTTCCATCCACAACCAAATCGTGCATCGTGTCGTTGTCTCATCCACTATATTCTATTTGTACAAATACATTGTTACTCCGCGTCCGACAATCCCAGACGTCCATCCTGCCGTGTCGGACACCCCCGACAAGACATATCCAACCCGACAATCAAATCCTAATCCTAGCCTAACTCTAGCTCAGCCTCGCCTCCGCCAACACCCCGACCACCAAGCACCACCACCCCCGCCACCATCGAGATCTCAAATTCCTCGACCAGGCCGTACAGCGCCAGCACCTCCTCTCCTCAGCACCAAAATCTGCGGCAGCCCTGCCTTCACAGTACCCATCCCCGATTCCCCGTCGCCATCATCACGCAACCACCACCACCATCTCCGTCAACCCATCATCGACACCACTACCAGGGACACCACGATACCACCGCCACCAAACCAGTCAACCCCATCACCATTACCCATGAAGAAAGAAGAGGAGGAACCCTAATCTGAGTCCGCCGCCGCCGCGTCCTGCCCGCCGGCCTCCAGCGTGAGCTCCGGAGCACTGGCACGCCATCCCACCCACTCCGGCCTCGCCGAGACCACCGCCGCTCTAATCCCACCGCCGCCCAGTCGCTCCGCCCCCCGCGCGCGACCACCAGATCTAAACCGCCGCTGCCTTCCGAGCATCGTCCGCCGCATCCGGCGCCGTACGCCCATCCGTCGCCGTTGATCCGGCCGGATCCACCGCTGCTTCGTCGAGCGCGAGCCAGGCCGAGCCGCCGGTCACCAATCCCTCCGGCCTTCCGTACTGCCGCCACAGCGTGGCCGAGACCCATTCGTCTAGTGCCGCCGACTCAAGCCTCCCAGCACCCCGCAGACGCGACCGAAGCCACCGCCACCTCCCATGGCCGGAGATCCACCGTCGGCCACGAAGCCGGAGACCCTCTGGTAAGAAACCCTTTCCCCAGCCCTCTCTCTCTCCCTTACTGAGTAATTTTTTTAGGGGGGGAGAAGAAAGTATAGAGTATATTATTATTATTATTATTATTATTATTATTATTATTATTATTATTATTATTAAGTGCTATTCTGTTTGTTTTATTATTAATAAGTATAGAGTATATTATTGTTTTAATTATTATTATGGGTACTTTATTATTATTAGGATTATTGAAATGATTATTATGATTTTTGGAAAAATATATAAGTATAAATTAAAAGGGTATTGTAATATTTTTCCATAATTAATATTAGTAGTAATGTTTTGGTAAATTTATAAATAAGTGTAGTAAGATATTTGTGAAAAGGTATTACATAGACGGTTTTTTTTTACTATAAAACTTTTTCTTGCCCAACTTAGTTTGAAACTAAAATTATTTTCTAATAACTAAAAATATATATTTCTTTATCTCAAAAATTATATTTTACAAGGTTAGTCTAAAAACGATCTATGATTTCAAGTATTTTCCTAGAAATTATTTGGACTAATAAAAAGATAATTTCCAAATTGTATATATAAAATATTTTCAAATATTACGTGAAAGTATTATAATAATAATTTCTAAAATTAGTATATGTATCTATCTCCACAAATTCTTCCCAATTATCCCCTTGATCACGACTAATCGTGCATTTCTTTTTCTCGTGAATTTCGAACGCTTACCCATCGACCTCGGCTATTGGAAAAAATAGAACTTGTTGGATCATCGCACCACATCAGACGATACACCAGGCAAGACACCTTGCCTTTACTGTTTAATTTCTTGCTCAATATCATGTATGCTTTTTCTTTATGTTCTTTCAAAATTATATATAAATGCAAATTATTATATTTTATGCAATTGGCTTAGAGTTAAGGGACCACCATATGTGCATCTCATAAACTGTCACGATGTGCCACGGATTGTGTGTGAGTTGTGAGTCGCATATAGCTTCGGACTTGCGTACCGACCGTACATCGGTGCGTACAGGCCGTGCGTTAGGATATAACTGCTAATAGATTTGTGTAGAAGACTTGGCAGTTATTAAGGATTAAACAGTGTCGTGGAGTCGACACATGTATAGTATCATTGGAGGGAGGGGACAGTTATTAGCGTAGGGGCTATATTTTATTTTTACACACATTTTGGGCCGAGGGTGACTCTCATGAGCACTACCTTCTGCCCAGGCCGATAGCGTCTCGGATGAGCGCTGCTTGCTGGCCACTCTCTATTACTTGCTTGCGTGAATCCGTTACAGCCCCTGCGTAGAACGTTGTCCTCAAAGTGCATATCACCTAGAATGGGTAGGAACCTTTACTCATGCATACTTTTTGTTGAGCTTATTTATTCAGTTTATCGGTATGATATTATATGTCTTGTTACGTCCCTCTGAGGACCTGGTTTTCCCCAGGTGTGTGTTCATGTTTTCTGCAGGTGTTCTAGCCAAGGCCGTAGTCTTCTACATTCCTTCGAAGACAATTGCGCTTGGTTCGTTTTATCATTTTGTCGATCACTTTCTTGTACATTTATATCATTGAGATAGTTAGTAGTGGACTTTGTCTCCGCCCAACGATTGTATCATAAATGTTCAAGCTGAATTTTTCTATTATTATTCTTTTTATTGTGGATGAGATTTAGTTTGTCTTGGAATACTATATTTTACAGCTTATGTATACATACGATGGTCTATATACTTCGTATGTATACAGCTGGCACGATTACGTTCTAGTCCTACGTATTTTGGGACTGGGACGTTACACACTTTAACCAAAATTCATATGTGACTTTGGTACCTTGTGCACCTTGCACCTTGTGCACCTTGTGCACCTTTTACCATGCAGCCCATGCGCCGTTTGGGCCACTTCATGACTCGCGAGCACTTCATACCCTAAGTGTGTAGTGCATTTTTGTTCTCTTCCCTCTTGTGTCTTGGTCCTCATTCCTGATCTGACTACCTATGCATGTGCTGGACAACCCTATGTGTGTACTAAGGTACAATCTATGTGAGCACCGATGTGCTATCCTATGTGCTAAGTGTTCCTACGTGATACTTGCCAGTACCTCCAAGACTCCAGCATTTACATAACGAATGGTCGGTAGCAATGACATGGTATGTATTGTGTGTTGTATTACATCAAGAAGGGGGTACATACGTATGACTCCATGAGCCAGTACGGATCCTTTCTTGGGGTACACGTACAATGTACGACATCTAGGGGAGTGAGCATGAGACCACGACATATAAACTCTGAGGATAACCTAGGGATTAACTAGGCAACTAACTTGGTAGATGCATTGGATGGGAAGAATTCCGAGATCGTGCCATACTAGCCACTCCAGGTCCAGTCCTGACGTGTCAAGTTGGCCGCCATAGATATGGTTTCATTCGCCCATAACGGATGGCTATATCCGACTTCTACGAGCTAGGTGTTATATGTTTTAGCATGATAGCCCTTCGGGGGACCGGTGCATAATCAATATGCTATATGTCTTATGGTTTGGCTAGCCCTGCTGGGTTGACACGATAGGGATTCCTTTTAATCAGTATCGCGGGGATAACTCCGCCAAATATAGAAATGCAGGAATGAATGGTCTCTTGAAAAATGACTTGACTGTGCCTTGTGCCTTCCATTAGTAGACGAGGGACAGGACTGTCATGGTGCGTGGTCCAACCCATGTCCTTGTTTTTGGTTGGTTGGTCTATCGTGCTAGGACAGACTGTGGACCGAGGTTACGACCGGAAGCTTTTATTATTACTAGTATTATTATTTATGCTGGAGTTTATCTTAACTCTTTGCTCCCTTGCGGTACTTGCTATTCAGGAATGACCCACTGGTTTTGTTTGGCCAGATCACGTAGCAGAGCCTGAGGATCCGACCTTCCTCTCTGACGTCAATGGTGATACTAGTAGCATGCTGGAGGGGGACTCGAGTGGGTTTCTTCTCCACCACCTAGTATCTTACTTATGTTCTGGCGTTTAGCCACCGACAAC